>PVIU01002908.1:113660-158704 GCA_004026605.1 Ondatra zibethicus
AAAAAAAAAAAAAAAAAAAAAAAAAAAAAAAAAAAAAAAAAAAAAAAAAAAAAAAAAAAAAAAAAAAAAAAAAAAAAAAAAAAAAAAAAAAAAAAAAAAAAAAAAAAAAAAAAAAAAAAAAAAAAAAAAAAAAAAAAAAAAATCAAAAGAACAACAACAAAACGAGATCTCCACAATAGAGCAAATGTAGTCCATAAAACTATGATTTTACTCTTATACAGGTACCCTATACAAATTTGCTAAAAGTATCAACTCCTTTAAATAAAAAAGCATGAATTATGTCTTAATAACAATAACAAAATACAGGCTTTCAAGTAGAAGTGCTTGAAACTCTTGCACTTATGATACCAAGGTCAAATCTACCAGTCATGATTGTACATGCCTATAATCTCAGCATTCAAAGAAGCAGAATGCTCACCAGAAGTTTGGGCCAGCCTGAGCTATATAGTGAAGTGGTGTCCAGGCCTGCTAAGAATTATATACTGAAAACCTGTCTCATAATAAAAGGGTTGAGGGTGACAGCTCAGTGGACAAAGGTACTGTCACCAGCCTAGGACTTATGTGGTCAAAGGAGAGAACCAATTTTCTTCAGTATTCTTCTAACCTACACACACACACACACACACACACACACACACACACACACACACACACACGCACACACACACCGAGCACCATGACATACATGTATGCATATGACACACATGCACAAAATAAGTAAATAAATATAGATTTGGTTTTATTTTAAAGAAGTTGAAGCCTAAATATAAATAAGCAAGAAACTTTATTTCCTTTTGCGGGGGAGGGAGGTTGAACAGTCTGACTAAACAAGTACAGAAATCAACAATAAGATCACACAGTAGACATTCATGTGGCTCTCTTAGTAAGAAAACTTACATGCCAGTTGGTGGTGGTCGCCTTTAATCCCAGCACTTGGGAGGCAGAGACAGACAGATCTTTGTGAGTTCAAGACCAGCCTGGTCTACAAAGAGAGTTCCAGGACAGTCAGAGCAGTTATACAGAGAAACCCTGTCCCAAAAAGCAAAAAGAGAAAACTTTCAAAATACTGTCAAATTCTGTGTCTTTCTCTGTGTGCAAGGGGGGGGGGGTCTCACGTAGCCCAGACTGGCCTCAGACTGCCTTTGTGGCTGAGCATGGTCTCGATGCTCTTTTTCCCACTCCTGCGCTACACGCTGTAGTTTCAGGTGTGCAGGGACCAAACCCAGGGCTTCATGCACGCTAGTCAAGCATTCTGCCTAATGAGCTACATCTCTAGGCCCCCTCTTTGATTTTTTTTAGTTCATTCTATATGCTGACAATGGAGCCCAGAGCTGCACAGCTGCTAGGCAAGTGTTCTACCACTAATCTAGGCTCCAGCCCTAGTATACTTTTCTAGTTTTTCTTTCATTCTGAAGACACATAAAACCATTTTTTTTCAAGACAGAAGAGTCTCACTGTGCAGCCCTTTCTGTCTTGAACTTCCTGTGTAGACCAGGCTAGCCTCAAACTCATAAAGAACACCTGCCTCTGTCTTCAGACTGCCAGGAAATCACGATTACGCATCTACTTCTCAGAAAGTGTATACCTTTCATCTACTTATTAAAACACATTAAACACAAACCAAGCTTTGTAAGAGGGTACTAAGCATCGAGTGTTCCTATAGCCTGCTATGTCTGGGAGAAACAGAACGAGGAAGATGACAGCATCCATGCTAAATTCCCTTATAGTCATCTTTCCAGTAGAAACTACGAAAATAGCTTAAACATTATAAAGGGGTAGGAAAATTTATTTTTTCCTTTTTGAGAAAGGGTCTCTCACACTGTAGCCCATCTAATCTGACACTCATAATGTAGTCCAGATGGCCTTGAACTTTGGGCAATCCTCCTACTTCGACCTCCCAATTATGATTATGGGTGTGAGCCACCATGCTCAGTTTAAATCTACTGTTAGATATTATTAATTTTGTCTGCAACAAATATGTTTTCCAGCTTGCAAACTCCAGGCATTAGCACTGTAGAGCATTCACACCCTAACCCTAACCCTGCATATGGCCGAACACAGCAGCATCAGAACAACCACAGTGAAAACTGCACAAGGCTGGACACCGCGGCATCAGAACCACCACAGTGAGAACTGCACATGGCCAGACATCGCAGCATCAGAACCACCACACTGAAAACTGCACATGGCTGGACACCGTGGCATCAGAACAACCACAGTGAGAACTGCACACGGCCGGACACCGCAGCATCAGAACAAAAGAATCACCAGTGGGACAGAGCTGGATCCTATAAAAAGGAGTAATTAAAAATAGAAGCTTCACTCCCATGCATTCAGTCAGCCCAGTTCTGCTAGCCAACGGCTTTAATGTAATGTGGGCAGTTAGCACTCCCTGGGCTCTAAGCCTAACCTGTCACATTGTCCTCTGCTCGTCTTGGTCAGAAAACCAAGCACGCAAGTATGTTTATATCCATTTTTTTTTAATTTATGCAGGTGGTAGTAAAAACACAGGCAAGGGCCGGTAAGATGGCTCAGAGGGTAAAAGGCCTTGCTGCAAAGCCCAGAGACCTGCATTCCATTCCCAGAACCCACACAGGGAGGGAAAGAACCAAGTCCACAAGGATTAAAGACGTGCGCTGCCACCACCCGGCTTACTCAAAGTTTCTTAACACACTGTGTTCATCCTGTAATGGGATTCCTGTTATCCTGCCTTTAGGTCTGTTGCGGAATAAATGAGGTAACAGCAGCAGAATGGATGTTCCCATCAAGCCGCCCTCTCTTCAGGCCGCACGGCCATCAAGACATGCTCTGTCAGGGCAGATCTTTAAGTTTATGCAGCTAAAATTAGACCTTCTAAGCAGCGGCTCGAGTTTGGGCCGGATACAAACCATTTCTAACATACTGTGCCCTATCCTTCCCTCTTCAGCCTGTTGCAGACGCTCCTGCTGGCACGCAGCCATGATTGGGGCTCAACCCCTTTGTCACTGTTGCATGAGTTATCCCTCAAACAATGCCTACAAAATAAGACTTGTCTTTAAGGAAGTTTTTTTTTTTTTTTTTTTTTTAGGAATAACCTTGGAATAAGAAACAGTAAGCAATTGTACTTTGTCTAATTTTTAAGAAGCTAAATATGAAATAAATATAAGTAAGGTTTGGGGCTGGGGAGATGGTTTAGTGGTTAAGAACACTTGTTGCTTCAATTCCCAGCACCCACCTAGGGTGGCTCTCAACTGCCTGTAACCTCAGTTCCAGGAGATCTGATGCCTCAGGTCTCCATTGGCACTCAAACTCAAACGTGTATACTACACACACACACACACACACACACACACACACACACACACACACACACACACACAATTTAAAAAGTAATATATATATATATAATTTAAAAAGTAATACAAACAAATCTTTAAGTGAGGTTTATCTCCAAATAGGTCTCTAAATATTTATTTATCCAAACAGATAAGACACTAGCAAACGCCTTTGATCCCAGCACTCAGGAGGCAAAGGCATGGGCGGGTGGATCTCTGAGTTGGAGGTCTACCTGATCTAGGCCAGCCAGAGCTACATAGTGAGACCCTGTCTCTAAAACAAAACAAAACAACAAACAAACAGAAATCCTAAGTTCTTCTAAGCAACCAATACATTCTTTCAATTAACCAACAGTCACGAATGAAAGCAATGACAACCAAATGAGCTTCAAATCTTGGTAATTGAAACTGAGTAGATAGACCCAAGCAGTGCTTTGTTGTTGCTGCTGCTGTTTGTCTTATTCCTTTGCGTGTGTGCACTGTATGTGTGGTAAAGGAATACATGAATCTACCTGTGCATGTATGTATGGAAGCCTGTTTCTTCTTGTGTGTGCATGAGTACGTACTATGTGCATGTGTGTGCAGTGTACGGAGGCTCAAGGTCAGTGCCAGGCATCTTCCTCCACTGCACTACACTGCACTCTCTCACTGAACCTGGAGCTTGCCATTTCTGCCAGAGTCTGGGATCTACCAGCTTTTACCCCTTCAGTGCTGGGCTTCCTGGTTCATACTACCCTTCCCAGCTTTTCTACCGGCGTCTAAACTCAGGTCCCAATGCTTGTGCTTTGCCCACTGAGCCATCTCCCTGCCCAGCCTGCAAGGAGTCTTTTCTAAGTTTCACAGTAAAAATTGTCCCAACTCCAATTACTCTTGTCCCTCCCTGCTTTTGAGACAACATGGCCTAGAACTTGTGTTTAATGCACGCTGAAATGTCAGGTGTGCACCACCACACCCAACACTTCCCCCACACCCCACTGCTGGAGACCAGACCCCAGAGCTCATACTTACTAGGCAAGTGCTACATGCCTAAGATGCTACATGTTACATATCACTGAGGTACATGCCCAGCCCTTCCAAAGATCTGCTCCTAACTGCTGCCCATTTTATGGTGGCAATCTACTCAAAACAGTTTCCTTACTCCAGCACATTTCTGTCCTCTCAATAGAAGCTATTAGCATATAATCAGCTCCCAGTTGTAGCAACTAAAAATGTCAACCAGTACTGCCCAGTGTTGTCCGGTAAACAAAACAACCACTAGCCTCAAGCTCTATGGTTTCTTTACCACAAAGGACCCTGGTTAAAGCGAGCAGGCACCCCCTAGTATAAACACCCCTCTGATGGTACTCACGGGCTACCACTTCTGGACGGCTATTATGTCCTTGTCCGGCATGTGTAAAATTTAATTTTTTTGAGACAAGGTCTTATTAGAAAGCCCAAGCTGACCTCAAACTGAAATTATCTCCTGAGCAGGTGCTGGAATTACTCCCATGCCCATATTTTGGATCTAATTGTAAAGCTCTCTATATGGATCTCCCATAAGGCTAAGTAAGACTTTGGTAGACGAGACAGCACAGCGGTTTCACAGATCTACCAGGGTACAGGCTCAGGCCAGAGGTTTTCCGTCTGCCCAGTGCCTGCTCTTCACTAGAGATGACCTGTAACCCACAAAACGCAAGCTACCATCAGTGAGTTAAAGCTCATGGTTAGACAGCAGCAGCCTAAACTCTCTTCTGACAGACGCACTTTTTAGCCTCTTTGGGGTCTTGACACGAGTCTCCTCTCCTAGCGCTTCCGTGTCACACGAGCAGACGTTCACCATCACTTACAGCAGGAGATATATTTGCTTATCTAAATTCATCACTAGACTTCTTGGTTTTGTTTTTTGAGACAGGGTCTGAGATATAACTCTGGCTGGTCTGCAATTTGCTTTGTAGACCAGGTTGGCCTTGAATTCAGAGATCTGCCCACCGAGTGCTGGGAATAAAGGTGTGAGCCACATATCTAGACATTTTAGTGTTTTTTCTTCGAGACAGGGTTTTTGTGTGCATGTGTGTAGCCTTAGCCGTCCTGGAACTCACTGTGTAGATCACACTGGCCTCAAACTCCGCCTGTTTCTGCCTCCTGATGCTGGGATTAAAGGCATTCACCACCATTACCCAGAAATTTTTTGTTTTTGAGTGAAGTCTTACTATTTATGTTGTCTAGTCTGGATTTGAGTTTTATTTGCCTCTGTCTCCTAAACTGCTGGGATCACATGCATGGGCCACAATGCCTGGCTTCCCACCACAGGAATTTGGGGACTGAACCAGGGCCTCACACATGTGGAGCAAGCACTCTTGCTTCCATCCTCGGGCCCTCTAGCGCGGGGGCAGTAAACCAAATCAACAAAGTCAAGCTATAAAATTATCACAAACATTTTCAACCACCTCTAACTTAAAACTATATTTTAAAAAAGAAAATTATTAAAAGTTAACATTTGTTTATGAGTGTCGTATACCAACAGGCTTCACATAATTTAACACTGTTACAGAATGAATGACAGGAATACTAGCACTCCCCAAGTATGAGCCAACTTTATGATTTTTGTTTCACTCTGTTCAAAAAATACACTTGAAGAGACTGTTTTCTAAGATGGGGGGGTGGTCTCACTGTGTAGTTCAGATTGGCTTCAAATTCAAAATCCTCCTGCCTCAGCCTTCTAAGCACTGGGCACCCACTGCCCAGTTGAAGCAAGGAAAAAAAAATACACACACATACACATCCTTTTCCTTAGTATATTCAAATTATTTAATTTTGTCTTAGGATAGACATTTCAGTTTACCAAATGAAACAATTCTTTTCTTGAAAAGCCTGCTCTTTGATTTACATTTTAGTATAAACCCAAAGTGCTGAGCATTTGAAAGCCTCGGGAAGGTGTGGTTTGTCTTGAAACAGATACCAGAAACCAGATACTGTTTATAACTTACATGAACAAGGGATTCAAAAAGTAATCAGTTTTTGGAGCTCAGTTTCTCAGTCATCAGAAGCCAGGTTCCAGCCGTGGTTAGTGACCTGCTGTTAGGCCCAAATTCCCTTTCTCATCGCAACCCTCATAGCTCCACACTCATTAATCTTATTTATTGTGGAGCAAGGTCCCCACCATCAGCTCTTGCTAGTACCTGTTTGAAAATAGCCATTCTTTCAAATATATATATAGTTCCCCAGTAATGGAAAAAAAAAGTATATTCAGTCCCCAGTAATTTGTGTTCTAACTACCTTATTACAGAGCAAGAGCATGGGTACAGGAAGTAAGATAAATATGATCATTTAAATCACTACACATGGCCGACCAACCATCACTGATCAAAGGCAGGTCTATATACATTTGGAATTTCTGCTCTCCCGGCTGTCCAGATCCCCAGCTATTTCAGCACTGAGCAACATTAAAACCAGCACTTCCAGGCTGCTCCAAGGCGACTTTTGCTCTTCACTTCCAGATGGAGCAATTGGCTCAGCTGGGCGAGTGACAACATATTCCAAAGTGAAGCTTTCTGACTAAACTACAGAATGTATGTCAATTTCTTATGTGGAAATCTGAAATGTTATTTCCATAACTGAATGTCGTGGGAAGTCTTAAAATTATTTCATTGTATAACCAATTTCTATAAATTTTTCCTTGCACATTGTAGAAACTTCAGTTACATTTGTAAAGGAGTTGATAGACTTTAAAGGCAAAAAGTATTTTCATTCTCATTTTTTTTTCTGGATACAGGGGCTATGTAGCTCAGGTTGGCCTTGAACTCTCAATCTTTCCATCTCGGCCTCTCAAGTGCTGCTGGGACTACATGTATGCATCACTACACCCATTTGATTTAGACGTTTAATGAGATCAAAGAGGAAATAAAATAAAAAATTATGTTGTATCAAATATGCTAGGCCACTTTAGAAGCCTCAAGTACATTTTAATATTCAAATATTGGCCCTGTAATTCACCAGCAGTAACCCACTGTCCATTTTGTCATTATTACCAGTCTTCCAAATGAACTTAATTCATGACTCGACAAGTTTTATAAGGAATCAATAGTAAGCAAGTCCATTAATATTCATCCCCCCTGCTGGGCATGGTGGCACACACCTTTAATCCCAGCACTCCCGAGGCAGAGGCAGGGGATCTCTGAGTTGGAGGCCAGCCTGGTCTACAGAGTGAGTTCCAGGACAGGTTCCAAAAGTTACAGAGAAACCCTGCTCGATAAACCAAAATCACCCCGGGATCCTTTCTGTCTCAAAAGTTATAAAACTTTGTTTTTGTGAGCTGTATCTAAAGTTTATACATTAGTACCTCAGAAAAGTACTCATCTACGTTTAGTGTAATCATGACCTATTTTTTTTAATTAAAAATGAGGCCACTGAAAAAAAGTGCAATGACTTTGAATTACCCTATGCCAATTCTCTAGACCAAACCTTTAAAGACCAAATTAGCAGGGAAGATGGTCAAGATACATATCCCCAACTACCCCAAACATGGCTGTGAAGACACCGGCACTCAGCGGGCTTTAAGATAATTCAACACGTAGAATTCACGCAGTTGCCCCCAAATCGAAAGAAATGAAATGTCTTACAACAGGATCCTAACTCAATTTTAAGATGCAAAATGAAAGACTATATTTTTGTTGAGACGGTAACCACCATAGCCTAGGCTGGCCTCAAACTCGCAGCAATCCTCCCGCTCTCCTTCCAAGTTTGGGAATTTCCAGCCCAAGTTACCACGCCCTGCTGGGGAGACTTCTAATGCAAGTGGAAGACAATGTTCAGACCAATTAAAGCTGTTCCGCATTTAAGACATCCCAAGTCATCTTTCTGCCCCTACTGCGCATCCAGTTGTTATGGGTCACTAAGTCAGACCCTAAAATTCACAGAAAGGCTTTCCAGCTCAATTCATAAGCCAATCAAGGTCATGGGCTGGCTCTTCATGGGAACCTACCATGACACCTATGTGCAGTTCTTACTGTAAAAAGGGAACTCTCAAATGCTTGCTCATGGCTTTTTTGTAGGGAAGAGGCAAGTTTTCCCTGACCAAACAAGAAACGGTGCTGCTGCTGAGCTCAATTTTGCAATCTACTCCAAACTTTAAATCTCAAATCAACACTGAGTCTTTCAAACAGGGCATCCTACCAAACTCACTCAACACTTTACATCTCCGCTCTTCTGTTTTCTTTTTAGAGACAGGGTTTCACTAGGAGCTCTGGCTGTCCTGGAACTATGTAGAGCAGGTTGGCCTCAAAATCCACCTGCCTCTACCTCCCGTGTGCTGGAGTCAAAGGCATGTGCTACCATTGCCCGGCTTTTTCATCCCATTTTAAACCTTGGTTTTCCAGTGGATAATTCTTGTATGATACTTTCTTAAAAAGTAGAAATAGCTGAGGATATAGGTCATTGGTAGAGCATTTGCCTACTTCAGTGCAAGACTCCAGTAGTTCAAAATAAACAGTGGAATACACAAAGGAACTAGTCACAACTTAAAACTTCCAAACAGTTTTTCAAGATAAAACTATAAAATAAGGCATTTCAAGTTTTTATAAAAAATCATTCAAAACCATTGTTATAATGTATTATGCCTTTCTACAGACTTGTAAATTGCTTTTCTGGTGGATAGGAAATGTGGATTGACTTTTTTATCTAATTCCTAAATTCTATGCATATTTATTTGGTCACACATAACAATACTTTTGACTAGCCTGGCAAAAATAAGTTACTTAAATCCTTACCAGCCAATGGAAGCTGTGTCATGAGTTACTAAAGAGCAGATTTAATATATAAACACAAAGGTTAGCCATCTTTTTCCTACGTCGGGAATGTAAACAGAAGTTCACCACAGTTGTCTGTGTAGAGTTATTTATTAATTGTTCCACAATAGTACTAAAGTTCAAAACAAACCAAAGTACCACAATTAGTCTGAACCGAAAGAATGACAAAGAAGAACGGATTTCCAAAGATCTCCTTTGCCCTCTGGATCAACTGCCTACTAAGACTGTGCTAACATTTCTATTTCCCTTGCTCCTTCCAAACTTGTTCCTTTTCCTCTAGACTTTAAGAACTGTCCCTTAATACTCAATCCCTACCCATTCTTCCCTTATTCTCTACAAAAAAAAAAAAAAAAACAAAAAAAACCCCACAAATCTTCTCCTTGGGAGTATAAGGCCTAAATCATCAACATTCCCTTATTTATACTTCCCAAGAACCCATTTCAAAATATAGCATATAAAAAAATGTTTTCATGTCTTATCTCACACAGTACACTTCAGCCCAGCTAGTCACATGTGGGCTTTGAGTATAATCTTACTCCTGATCCATACATAAAAAGGCATGGGCCGGTTTTGCTTTGCCTGCATATCTGCTAGCACATACCCAGAGTCTGCTTTTGAACAGCTAAAGAACTTCCAGAATTGCTACCATTTCTGTTGGTAGAAACACTGTCAAAGCCCAAGCACACGCAAGGTGAGAAAGGGTGCAAAGAACTCCAAGTTCTACACACGTGCTCTTTGACTGGCACAGCGTCCAACTTCAAGGCTTTATATAACCTCAGTGTTTCACACAGACGGTGAGGAAATGAGCTGAAGAAATTTAGAACTGGATACATTTCAGGCATTAATCTTTTATTTGTACAATAAAATTTCAAAATATAGGCATCTTCTAAGGAAGGAATTCTTAATAGGTGTCCATACGTAAGACGTAAGATACGTGCTTATTGACTGACTTGCAAATTATCACGTGTAGATGTATTTCCACTAATGTGCAGTCAGGGAGGCACTAAGCCTACCAAGTGCCCAATCTATGAACCCAAACTCTTAAGACAGTATTTCATTGCATAAGCTATAAAGTTAGTAATTTAGAATCCTTCCAGGCCAGCCTAGTCTACGGAGTTCCGGGCCAGCCAGGGCTACACAGAGAAACCCTGTCTCAAAAGACAAAACAAAAATTAGAACCTGCATCAGTCAGTCACACTTAAATATATTTTGAAGCAAAGCAAAAAGCAAAGCAGAATTTTAAAAATGTATGATCTCATAAAGGCAATGCCCTGATTAAAACTAAGTAGTCTCAAATTTTTTAAATCAAGGGTAAGACAACAGAATTCCAAGGTGCTATCTTTAATGCTGTGCATTCCAAGTAATAAATTAAGGACATAAAAAAATAACAGCCTAATTCCCCTAAAAATCCATCAGGAACTCTAGCATCTCAGAGGGCACAAGCAGATAATCAACTGCCCAGACCCTGACACCGTGGACAGCAGCTAGGGGCCCATCTCAGCACTGGCAGTCCTGCCCTGTGTCGTGAGAACTAGCTCGAGTCCTTCTGTATCTGCCGAGACCATGAAGACCACGAAACTCAGAAAATGATAGCCTTTAGAATGTTTTACTCTAAAAATAGTTTGTAGTTAAGATTTCTTTTTCCCCTTCTCTCTTCAGGGAAGTTCTGTTCAACAAGAACCTGTGAGTTTAGAGGCTATGGGTTATACATGAGGTTAGCAACTCAAATAGTCACCCAGTCAGGCTTAAACGTCACTAAACCTAATTATAAAATGCTGATTATCAGGAATGAAAACAATATTAAAGTGGACAAGAACGTCTGTCTAATAAGTTAGTGCAATACATGAAAACTGAGGTAGATGTTTGTATGTTTGCAATACTTTAAAAATTTAAGCACATTCCACTCTCAAATTACCGATCAATAATTGCTGAAAAGCAGTCCCCATCGTATATGTGTTCCAACAGAACCCCACAGCAGTCAGTGCTCACTACCACACACCTAATGCTTTTTTTCTTTTCAAGACAGGGTCTCATGTAGCCCAGGCTGGCCTCAGACCTTATTAGGTAGCTAGAGATGACCCTTAACTTCTTATCCATCTGCCTCCACCTCCCCAGTGCTTATCAGGCAGAGCTGGCTAACTCGGTTTGAGGGATAGAACCCAGGGGCCTTGTGCATGCTGGGAAGAACTCTATCATTTTAACTCCTATATTCCCAGCCATACATGGTCGAATGCCTTAAAAACAAAAGCCATTGATTAAAACGATAATATCTGTATACATTCCATAAAAGGAAAACAAAAAGGCAGGTAAGTGGGTTTTAAAATTCTTATGTTTGAGCTAAAACAAGCTCTACCTGAAGTCATCTTAGATTGAGTGAAACTTCCTTCTGCTTAGTGCTCGACTCCGAGAAACCAAGTGTGGGGGTAACTACAGCAAAACAAACTATCCTGCCTTCTCATCGCAAAGGCCCATGCTTACCTCTACTATAACTTATGTATCATTACACACATACACACAGCCTCTTAGAGCATTCTACTACCTTTAGCATGTTCACTCCTAGTCCGTCAATATCCATGCCACTAAACCTACAGCAGTTTTCTTAATACCTCAAAAGACGTGCAACTTTTTCTTTTAGACAAGGTCCCATTGTGGCCCTGGCTGGCCTGAAACTCAGTTTGTAGACCAGTCTGGCTGTGAACTCAGAGATTCACCTGCCTCTGCCTCCCCAGTGCTGGGACTAGGGTGTGGTCACCATGTTCAGCTTCTTTTATCATTTAAAATTAGTATTTACTTCAAATACCTTTACTGCATCTTCTATATTACAATTTCACCTTTTCCTTCTAATACCTACGCTCTCAATTTCTTAACATGTTAGCTGCAATTTAGCTTCTTTTTTCTTACTAAAAATGCTCAAGACCATTTTAATCCATCATTCTGTAATTTTATTATAACCTTTTGAGGCAAAAGGATATATAACACCTTGAGCCAAAAAACTGCGTTATGATTTTAAATAAAGCCCCAATAAATATCTCCCTAGGATAATATTTAGGATGGTTAAACTAGTTTCAATATAGTATTAATTTACATATTAGATTTCTATTCCTTATATTATTGTGCACCTCAAAATAGTCAATGCATTTTCATATAAACCTAGAAAGACAAAATACATTAAAAATACAATAAAAATGCAAGATCCTAACTTACAATTTATATCATTAATGTGACTAGTTTATGAAATGTAATCCACAGAAAACTGAAAAATATGACTAAGTGATATCTCCTTTCTTCAATTTTGTGATTAACAGGACTTTTATTGGTAGTAAACTAGAGCAAACAATCAGAATAATACATATGTAGTATTCAGTACACACAATAAAAGTTAAAGAAATTCAAAACCTGTATAAAACAAAAGCGAGCGAGAGAGAAAAATCATACAGCTTAAGAGATACAGGGGTAAAGGTCCTCTCCATCCTTTGATCACACTTGTCTCTGTACCCAATAGAACTTACTGCACTTAATAAGACATACAGACATTTTAGTACTAAGTGTATTAAAAGAATTAAACACATTTTCTAAGAATCTTTCAATGACAAGTTGGTACCCTTTAGCTAACTAAAGCCAAAGGAAGGTGGGAAAGGGGAATTAACTAGTATTTTGTAACCATTTTTAATAATTTCTTATTTTCAAAACACTGCTTTTATAACAGAAGTGTTTTACACTTGCACAATATTAATTACCTTATTATACATGGAAGCCTGTGGTAGGCTGATTACACAATAAGACTGCAAACAACCAGTGGTACTTTTCTGACGTCAGAAGAGTTCATAAGACTGAAACATCACCAAAAGTACATAAAAAAACTCATCAGCATAAACATCAAAGTACATTAAAAAATATAATCAGGAAAAAAATACAATTGCTAAAAAGTGGTTTAGAGCAGAGCCACTGCCTATCAGTAGCTTCAAATGGCAATTAGCGTTCATAGCAAGTTTTGATGACTTTACAAGATCCCTGTACAATACTGACTAATATACCCCTTCAAAATGTACATTAAAGGCTGCAATTTCACAAAGAGTTCTGATGTCACTAGTAAATATATACTCTTATCTGTTACACAAGCTATGCTACCAGATGGAATTACAACCCTTTAATATCTATAGCTTGTACATGGAAATCTGTATTGGGCTTGTTTAAAAAAAAAAGGTGAATAAACTAAATACTATTGTTTAGTATTTAGATGCCATAAGACATATAAAATGCATAATCAATCATCTACTAGATGATAAATCACTCTAAAATTGAAACCATCACGACAGGGAGAAGGAACAAGGAGGCCTAGAACTTTAAGAGGAAGTTAAGAATAAGTACCAAAAAACCAGAAGTGAAGGTGGTACGTAATAGCATAAGTGAGAGAATGCTTTTAGGCCATGTATAATGAATAATGCATACCCCTAATTTCAATGTATTACGCAAATCCAACTTACTTTCTAATACTGAAACCAACCAACCACTTGGGTTTTAACACTGTACTAGACATTAACAGAATCACTTAATGGAATTACAGCCTTGTTATAGTTGGATAAAGAGGGTGCTTCCCCCTCTCTTTCGTTTATTAAAGCTATCATTCCAGGCTTTGATCAAAGATCCAAGAATATTTGCTCTACCAAGCTGGAATGAACATGGGTTTGGAAGTTTGGAGTACATTTAAAAGCTGCAACAAAATATAGGTAGCCAACAATCTCAGAATTTTGGATCAGCCCAGACAGAGATAGCATTTGAAATGTTTTCGATCCCTTACTTAAATGATGAAATGTATATTCTATCAGCCCAGAAGGAGCAATCTGAAATGTTTAAGATCCCTTAACTTAAACAGTGAAATGTGTATCATACTATTTGTAAATTGGATATTCCATTACGGTGATAACGTACAGAATTCCCATGCGTTATTACACTTTCCTGAGAGTAAAGCAATTAGAATAACCTTAATCCTAGCAACAAAGTTTTTTTTTCTTTTTTCTTTTCTTTTTTTTTTCCTGTAGTTTTTGTTTTTTTGTTTTTTTTTTTGCATTTAAAACTTTTGGGCTATTCCCTGACAATCTATACATGTAAATTTGATTGCTAAACATTGTCACTTTGAATGTCAAACTATTTTTAATCTATTGATTTTGATTAAAAATCATAATACAAACAGCTAAAATCACACTAACAAAATAAACTAAATATGAAAAGTTGCATTGAAAGGGCATTACATTATTCTTAATAGGATCGTGTAGAAACATTCCAATGGCAGTGTTCTCAAAATAAAACAAAATTACATTAGAAGACTCCCAGCCTGGTCACTCTTGAGACCTTACCTGTAACTCTGGCTGGTGGGTGTCTTTACTCTTGTACTACATGGCTCACTTACATCAGACATCATATTTGTATACCCTGAGAAATCTGACACTGAAGTCCTTACTCTATGGTCCACTTCTCCATTAGAGTTAGTGATAAAGGTCATTGGCACCCTGCTGCCCGACTTAAACTGAGAACCAAATGCTTGTGCAAAGTTCTCAATCTGGTACGTTGTTCTAGGCTCTATGTCTTTCTGAGGATCGATCTGGCTAGCTAACTCCTGAGATGGAATCTGAAAGCTTGTTGAGGACTCTAAATTTTTCTGTTGTTCCTTCTGGCTAGTCAATTTCTGAGATGTGGACTGGAAGGCTGATGATGTCTCTAAGTTCTTCTGAGAATCTATCAGATCATCCAGCTCCTGGGAAGGTGTCAACTGCTGATGTGTAGCATCCAAAGCAGATAAATAAAGACCTGGTTGAGATCCAAACAACATCCCAAAAGGAGGCTTTGGCAATGAAGATGGCAACACTGAGGTAACAGATTGGCCAAAACCACACTCCAAAGGAGATGTAGTGTATATCTGTTTTTCTGGAAACAAAGTGTGGTTGTGAAGAGGTGAAGACAAACTGACAAATTGGAAACCGTGTCCAAGAGTAAAACTTGCGTTAGTGGATTTTTCAAAAGCCTGTTGGAGGTATTTGGAGTATTCTTGTAACATGCTTGTTTTATCATTTGAAGGTGTTTGGGTGCCTGGGCTCAGATTTTCTTCTTGAACCAATTCTGAGTGTTCTGAGGTGTGTAAATCCACTCGTGGTTCTGTTAAACTGAAGGGATCCTCCTTCTGCGTTTCTGATTTGCTGGAATACTGATCCAAAATACTTTGTAAAACCTCGTCAGGAATTCCAGACTTGTCATGACAAGACTTAATTTCAGCATTTAGAGCTGAGGAGTCAATAAGTGACAGTGGGGCCTCATTGTCCAAAACACTGACACCTGCAGACTGAATGACTGACTGTTGGGAGACCATGTGTCCTACGTTTATAGAAAAGGCACTGTTGCTGCTGGCAGTTGGTAAGTATCTTCTCTTCTTTGAAAACTGCATGGCATCATCATAATTACTACTTATCTGACCTTGCTTGCCACTTGTACTTTGGAGAAGACCAATGGTCTCCACACTATTATTCGATACTATGCCAAGTGAGCCACTTGGTTTACCAGACAAGGATTTCTGCCCAACTACATCTGGTAATGGAGACACAAAATTAAGGTAGCTTTTATCAGTATTCTTTCTGCTTCCTTTCTTAAAGATCAATTTTGGCACCCTTTTCTGTAGTTCATCTATTCCCGTGCCAATTATGCCTCCACTGGTAGACACAGTAGGCATTTCTACTGAATAACTCTGCATGTTTATATTGTTTGACATTTGTGAGTCATTTGTTTTGCCAGTCTTGTGTTCCTTATTTTCAATAGCTATGCTTTTTGACTTCGATTTTCTCCTTGAAGAACTTGTATTTCCCTGAGACAGCACGGCCAGACTACCCATATTACTATGGTTGGATGACCCAGGTTCTGCACTAGCGGCCCCTTTTGCTATGGCTTCACCACACGTGCGCCTGTGCTTCAGCAATCTGTCAGTCCTTGAAAAATACTGTTGGCAAGTGTCACACTTATATGGCTTTTCTCCACTATGTGTCCTCTTGTGTCTCTCCATATGGTACTTCTGAATAAACTTCATGCTGCACTGATCACATCCAAAGGGTTTCTCTCTACTGTGAATTTTCTCATGTCTCTGCAGTAGGTATTTCTGAATGAAACCCATACTACACTGGCTGCACTGGAAAGGCCTTTCTCCTGTGTGAATGAGGACGTGTCTCCGCAGGTGATAGGAGCTCCGGAAAGCAGCACTACAGTGATCACAGATATGAGGTTTCTGACTTGGGGAGAGGACGGCACCTTCTCCATCTCCAACCAACGGTTTGGAAGATGCACTTGGCTTCCTCTTGGCTTTGATTCCCTGAGATTCTGGCTTTGGCCTCTTTGCCTTTTTGACGTTAGTGTCCTGCTTTGGCTCCTCGGTGCCATGGTCATCAGTCCTGCTACCGCTGCTCAATAATACATCACGGTGGTGCTGGGCTGGTTGCTGCTGGACATGCTGGTGGAGAATACTGAGGTCTTGGATGACGCCGTGGCTCCCTCCTTCCCCGCCTCCTAGGCCGGGTGATCTCTCTTCGGCCCCAGCGAACAGCCCCCCATAGTGGTGGTGGTGGTGGTGGTGGGACTGCTGCTCCTCGGGATCCGCGGGTTTCTCCTGTTTGATGCTCACCAAGGACTGCAAGAATCCCCAGGAGGTCCTCTGCGAAGGGAAGGCCGCGGCTGACGCCGCCGGCTCCTTCTTGAAAGTCATGTCCGGGGCTGGCGGAGGGGGGGGCTCTGCGGCCGGGGCTGCGGAGGTAGAGGAGGATAACACGCACTGCGGGGGAGGGGCGGCCGTCCCCGCCGGCCGGGTGAAGCTGGTGACCGGGGGGAGCCGGTGGTTGAACATAACCATACCCTGGGGAAAGGTGTGCTCCATCTCTGCCCTCCTGCCGCCGCCGCCGCCGCCGGAGCTGCCGCCGGAGCCGCTACCACCGCTACTGCCGGGACCGCCGCCGCCGCTGAGGAACCCGCTGCCGATTTTCATACCCCGGAGGAGGCCTGGCTGCGGAGAGGAGGGAGAGGAGGGAAGAGGGGGGACGGCGGTAGGGCCGGGCCCCGGGCCGGGACCACCGCAGCGTTTGGGACCCGCCGCGCCGCCGCCCAGCCAGCACCGCGCCCGGAGCCCGTCCGCAGCCCCGCTGCCTCCGGCCCGGCACGCTCAGCCCCGCGGCCTTCCTAGCCGCCCCCGCGCCCGGCCCGGCCCGCCGGCCACACTTACGGGTTCCGCCACCGCCGCAGCCGCCGTCGCCTCCAGTTAATAAAAATAACGCCGTCCTCTCCACAATGGAATTAAAAGCCTCCCCGCTTCTGCGCAGCCGCGGCGCGGTGTCTGCCGGGAACTCCTCGACCGGACCAGAGGGGAGCTCTACGGGCTCAGTGCGCCTGCGCCGCAGTTTCCGCCTGGCCGGCCTGTCAATCAAGCGGGCGGTTGGGCGGAGCTGCTGGGGGCTGGGCGGGAGGGGCGGGGACTTAGAGCCCGACGGCGGAGGGGCTTCCGCAGCGAGGGGACGTGATTGGTGGCTGCGTCGAGGGGCAGAAAGTGGCTGAGGGTTTCTGGGGAAAAGACGCTCTGGAGGTGGAACCCGAGGGGCGGGAAGTCGGGGGATGCCTGGAGAGCGTGTTGCAGCGTGGCGTGGGTTTGGAGGAGGTGGAGAAACTGAGGACTGAACTTTGGCATTTTCTTCCCTTAAGGGTTTACGATCTAGGTATTGAGTCAAAATCAAACAGAAAAGGATTCCTTGAGGCATTTGTGATTCTGTCTGAAAGCATTATCCTCGTGATAGCATTGATTACAGATACCTGTTACTCCTTCCTATCAAACGGGGCAGAAATAACGCGAGCCCTTGCCTCTACTGGGGAGGAGCCTTTGAGACCGCCTTAGAGGTACCGTTGAAAAAAATTGTCTCTCTGCCAACCTACCTGAAGGCTACAGCAAAGGGAAACCACGTGTAATCCCAGGTGCAGCCATCCTGTAAAACACGCCCACACATACTTCATCATCAGGTGGTATTTAAATGCCATATACTTTCTCAGTCATCTGAGTTTGCTTTCCACGTTGGTTGCTCTCTAGCCTCATTTGAAAATTTTGACCATCGTTATTTTCTAAGATCTCTGCTAGGATACATACCCCACCCTCCCGACCCTTTCAGTACAGAATGCCTGGAGGCTCATGCAAAATTATTCATTTGGGCAAATTATTCAATTGAGCAAAATTAGGTAAAATCTTGAAATTAAAGTTCGATAAACTCGGCGGTGGTGGAGCACACCATTAATCTCAGCAGTCGGGAGGCAGAGTCAGGCAGATCTCCGAAGTCTAGGCCACTCTGGTCTAATAAGCGAGTCCAGGATAGCCAGAGCTGTTACACAGAGAAACTGCCTAGAAAAATCAAAACAACAAAACAAAAAAGTTCTACCAGCAAAACCAAATAATTACTTATTAGTGCCTAATGATGTATGAAAGGCACTCACTTTCCCAGTGTGCATGCAAGCATTTACACCAGCATCTTTCCTGAGAGTATTTATACATCACTGACATTTTTTGTAACTTTTTTTTTTTTTTTTTTTTTTTTTAGAGACAGGGTTTCTCTGTAGCTTTGGAGCCTGTTCTGGAACACATTCTGTTGACCAGGCTGGCCTCGAACTCACAGAGTTCCACTTGCTTCCGCCTCCCAAGTGCTGGATTAAAGGCATGCGCACCACCTCTCGGCTGTGTATTTTCTTAAAGAAATTACATGTACGCTTTTTCATGGTGTGTTGCTAAATGACTTCTTGTAATTAAATATCTTCCCTGAGAAATTTCACAATTAAAACCATAAAGACTGTTATTTACTAACACAGGCCTCTCAGAGTCTGCCTGGAAAAGTTAAGAACTGTATTTTATGGGTAGTTTGATGAGGCATTGTACCTTTCTAACCCCATGCGACTGCATTTAAGTATTTCCCGAAACTGTCAAGTATAGCTAAGTATTAAACAGTGAAAATTCAAAAACTTCAGGCAGTAATAAACTATTAGTCAATGCCAGTGAGAAATGAGGCTGTCCCTTTATTCGGGGTGCCAGTGTTTTTAATAGTAAGCTGGGATGCATATAAGCTAGTCCAAGCATGAAGGACAGCAGGACACTCAGATGAAAAGCCAACTTTGTCCCTCAGTTATCAAGATAAGAAACCTGTCATTTCTCTCATTCATTCTGTCAGCCTTGAGCTACTCCAAGCAGACTTACCTCTGGGTTGTACACCCCATATATCAAGAAGATGAAAAGACCCTGTAAAGCAAAATGGAGGGGGAAAGCTGTTCGCGCTAATCACTCCAGCAGTGGAAATACCTGAAATAAACTTTCCTGGGAACAGACCAAAGAAGACACACTTCATCAAGGGCGATTTAGTTTCCCGTTTTTCACCATTAGAAGCTGTACCTTGAGCATTTATATGACAGCACACCAGCACATCACTTATGCTGGTTGTGCTAGTCAATTCTTTAGCGATAGAAAATAAAAATAGCATCCAACCACATAGAATTGTCATTAGGAAAATCAACATATCAGTTTCTGGAAGGTAGTTGGGTGATGAAAAAAATTGAAGTCAGGATATTATCAAAGTCAAATCAGAACTAGCACTAGACATTGATATTTCTAATCACTGAGGCCGCAGCAACTTTAGTATATTTGTTAAATTTTTTGATGCTATATAACTGGAAAATAATTGAAAAATTAAAACACTGGGGGTCAGGGACATAGTTCAGTGGTGCTGTGGTTGCCTGCTGTGCTAAGGCTATGGGCTACCAGGAAAAGTAGCCAGCCTCCTTCCAACCCTCAGAGCTAACAAGATCAGCTTAGATAACGGGGCTGCAGATGTAGTTCAGCAGTTAAGAACACTTGTTGCTCTTGCAGAGGATCCAGGTTCAATTCCCAGAGGATCCTGCAGGCATGCACATGGAGCACACATGTGGATGCAGGCAAAAAGTCATACACTTAAGGTGAATAACTCTTCCAAAGAAGACCATCAGTATGAATTGTCTGTTTGTTTGAAACAGAGTCTCACTGTATAGACAAGGCTGGCCTAAAACTCCTGTTCTTTCTGCATCTACCTCCCAAGTGCTGAAATCAAAGGCTTAAGTCACCGCACTTGGAAAAATGAATACTTTTTTTAAAATAACGCTTAAATTTTAAAAAGATTTAATTTGTTTGAGACAAGATGTCTCTATGTAGCCCAGGCTGTTCTAGAACTCACAGAGATCCGCCTGCCTCTGTCTTCTGAGTGCTGGGATTAAAGAAAGACACGCTTCACCACAGCGTGTCTAAATATCACTCTTGAACTTAAAACTCTTAGGCCAGGAGGTATGGTGTACGCCTTCAATCACAGCACTGGAGACACAGAGACAGGCAGATCTCCGTGAGTTCAAAGCTAGGCTACATAGTGAGTCCAAGGCCTGCTAGCACTGTACGGTGAGACTGTCTCAAAACAGACAAAACCTAAATATTTTAATCTATAAAAGTGAACAAAACTGATCCGCCAGGCAAGCAAGATGGTTCTGCAGGTAAAGGCGTGTTAGCTAGCAATCCATCTTCCACCAAGAAGTCCCTTTGCAATCATATGTATATGAGTGTGTGTGTGTGTATACATATATTTTACTGTGTGTATGTGTGTGCCACAGTGGCATGTGATGTGACAGCTGTAGGCAGTTCTCTTCTTGTACCACGTGGGTTTCATGAGTCAGTCTCAGGTTGTCAGGCTTATGACCAAGAATCTTTATCCACTGAGTCAAGTCACTAGGCTCAGGTCACTCAAATTTTATTGATTAGGTAGGAATATTTTTCTTTATGCAATAAATGAATTTCTCAGTCAAATCAAACTTCTTGGATGTTACATAATCCACATGATGCTGTCTGAATTAGAAACTCAGCTGTTTAGATAAAATCTATAGTTTGAAAATCAAATAACTCTTTTATGACTATTTGTATTTTATTTTATATGTAATTTTTTTTTTTTTTGGTTTTTCGAGATAGGGTTTCTCTGTAGCTTTGGAGCTTGTCCTGGAACTAGCACCTGTAGTCCAGGCTGGCCTCGAACTCACAGAGATCCACCTGCCTCTGCCTCCCGAGTGCTGGGATTAAAGGCGTGCGGTTTATATGTAATTTTTTAAGGTTAGTTTTTTCTAAAGGAAGAGTTAGGAGAAAATCATGTTTTCCCTCATGCCCTGCTAAACTGGGGAGAATATGAGGGTGACCCAGAGTTGTTCTTCACTGCACCCCCGTATCTGTTACCTATTTTAAAAGGTAAGGTATTTAACCCTCTCCTTTTTGAAAACAGGATCTAAACTGAAAATGGATTTTGAATACAGGAAGTTCCAATCTCAGCTTTTCTTTTTCCCTTTGGCTGTACTTCCACTCGACAGACTACACATTCCGAGAAGACCCCATCTGTGGCTTCCACAGACTGCCAACAAGTCTGAAACTCACCCCAGGGATTCTGCGACTCTCTTGAGGCATCTCCCTGATGCTGCCATAGCAGTGGAGCAATATAACATTGAAAAATAGTACTCATTTGTGTGTAGGCCCTACACAGGCGAGATGTTCCCCACAACATTAGCAGCTCCTGGAGTTCCGGTCGTGTCCCGACATCTAACTGTGCAGATTTCATAAACCCCAGTGCTGCAAACACATCTCCGTGGATGGAACCAAACAGAATCATCTGGACATCAGCATCTGGAGTCATAATGATTAGCCGCATTTTCATCTGGCAGAGAAAAATACCTTTAAGAACAGTTGGAGGGAACCAATTGCCATCTTAACTGGCACTGAGGTTTCTCGAATTCTCACACCAACATTCTGTCTTACTACATTACTTCTGCCTTACAACACAGTGCCACATTTTCAGAATGAAAGAGCCCTCACACCTGAAGAGTGCTTCCTGCCAGGAAATCCATTGGCATGTCCATCCAGTGTCTGGATGTGCCAAGACATAAATACCTTATATAAATGCATTAACCTATAGATTTACTAGTTTCCTCAGCATTTTAGTGACTAGAATTGATTGACAAGAAGCACCCAAAGTGTAGCCAGATTCCTGTGAGCAGGTGTGTACCTTGTGAGTAAGAGCCAGAACTAGGAACAGAACACCGGAGTCACATCTGATACTGTACAGGCGCTAAATATAGCACTGTAAGGGAAAGGGGAAAAACACACTGTCTCTTTCTCACTTATCTGTGACACGCTGGAAAGCCAGGCAGCTCTGTTCTTGTTTTCAAGGTTGCAGAAGGCCACTGAGCCAGGGCTGTAATAGTCAGTGACTGATGGGAGTCTCTTATTTATTTTTCTTGATTACCCTGTGCTTCTGTGGTCCATTTCATGACTATTACAAAGCCAGTATCTCTGAAGTGATAACAAGTTCTTTCTCAGCGACACAAACAACAGGGTGGTGGCACTGCTTACGCACAGTGTGTACTTGGGAAGAGTAACATAAATAATGCTAATGTATGGATAGCTTTCTCCTTGCACTTGGATTTACATAATTCCGTTTGTTCCTCCTATCTTACTGCCAAGTAGGCGGCACAAGCATTGCTAACTTAATTTATGAAAGGAGGAGGCTTTGAGGCTTGCTCCAGGTATCACAACACTGACAAGTTGGCAGAGCCTTTGCCTCCTTATGCAAGGCTCTTTCCATGCCTTAAATAGACCCATCCATGATTTTAAGTCACCAGCTTCAAAGTAATGCAATTGGTGGGACCCTTAAAATTTAGGTTTGTAGAGTTGGGGGTGTAGCTGAGTCAATGCCGTGAACACGGACAAAGGCCTGGATTTGACCTCCAGCACCTCACAAGCCCAGATGTGATGGTACACGTTTGTAATTCCAGCACTCGGGCGATGGAGGCAAGAGGACCAGAAGCTAAGGCTATTCTTAGTAACATAGCATTTTTGAGGGCCAGCCTTGGCTACATGAGACTCTGTCTCAAAATAAAATAAAAATTATAAAACATAAATAAATAAATATCAGGCTTACTAAAAGTATATTATAGCTGGATGTGTTAGCTCATGCCTACAATCCCAACATTCAGAGGAGGCTGGAGGTTCCCAAGTTGAGTATAGTCTTGGCTACATAAGAAAGTATAGCCCAGCAAGACCCTGTTTCAAAATAGTATTTTTTAGTTGGAGGAAAGAAAAGCATTTTGCAGGTTTTTTGTTTTGTTTTTGTTTGTTTGTTTTTTCCATTGTGTTTGTTTTTCTTTTGTTTTGCAGCCCTGGGAATCACTCCAGGCCTTCAAACATGCTCAGCAAGTTTCGTCCTCTGCATTAGTCCAACCAACTCTTGACCTGCTGAGACAGGCTCTTACTATGTAGTCCAGGCTAGCCTGGAGCTTGCAGTCTTACTGCCTCCTGCCTCTGCTTGCCGAATGCTAGGATCACGCTACCACAGCCAGCTTGGCTTCTGTTTTTGCAAACACTCTCCCCACTGCAGCTCAGCCTTTACTGGCTGGCTTTCAGTTCCCAGGTCTCCTTCCTTCATCTCCCCTACCACATGTGCTGAGTCACCTCAAAGTAGGAGTAGTTCACAGGGTCAGGGGCTCAGTGGCCATTAAAGCTTCAAATAACCCGGCTTTCCTTCCAATCTAGCAAGCAAAACAGGAAACATGCTTTGTAAGAATGACTTTTAAGCTATGGGCCAAGTTCTGTCTTCTGTTCTTTGCTTATGAATTCTCGTTCAGTGATGTGTACCTTCCAGTTGCTAGGAAACACTTCCCATCAAAGACTGCTAGGTACCCACACAGTCAGATATTATCATCATTTTCTGAAATTCTTTAAGTTGTTTTGTTGTTTGTTTTTGAGACAAGCTCTTACTCTGGAGCCTAAGCTGATCTTAGGATTGGCTTGCTCTTACTATCCGTCTTCCTGCCTCATCTCTCAAGCACAGGGATTATAAGCCTGCTCTACCACACCCAGGATCATTTACTGAATTTCTTTGACTGTGCGGTTTCTCTTTATTCTTTTTATCTTTTAAATAAATCATGTTCCAACCTACTTTCTATAAGTAGTTCCTGTTGGGGGCTACATCTGATGGGAACAAGGACATCAGTGCACAAGTCTGTACATTTGGAGTGTTTCCTTGAAGCTCTGGGCACAGAGGCAGAAAACTAGACATTCAAATGCCCCTCTACAAAGGGATGGGTGAATAAATTGTGCTACTTTCATCTCTGCGAACATCCCAGTTAGAATAATGGGTTAAAGCTGTGTTTATTAGCTATGCAATGTTAAATGAAAAAAAAATAAATCAGAGGAAGAGACAAGAAAGGTATATGTTCTCATTTAGTTATTGTGGGGGGTCATCAGGGTGCACATGTGGAGGTCAGAGGTCAACTTCTGGGAGTCTCTTCTCTCCTATGTGGGTTACAGGGATTAAGCTCAGGTCTTCAGGCATTTTGGGACCCTTTGTGCTCATCTTTATAAAACAAAACCACATCCTTTTCTCACTCCAGATCTAAGAGGGTAAACAGGGGAAGGGTACACAAAGATGCTCACCAGAGGGCCACTGGCTTCCTAGTGGGAAGTACGAGAAGGGAGGAGGCAAGCCAGAAACAAGCAAGCCAGGAAAACTGAAAAAGAGACCACTGTTAACAATCTAAGGACAAGTGCATCTCATGCTTTGTTTCTTGCTACTCTAAAACCAGAAGGCAGGATCTGTACCTGGATAGGGATCTAAATATGTTATCTCCTAGCAGTCATGGGACACTGGTTCCAAGATACCCTCCTTGCTTAAGGAGCTCCTCTGCAGAATGCAATACCAGGACCTGAGTACCGGGAGAGCCAAGTGATTCATGAGGTGGGTGGGACATACCATATGGATATGTTGGACCAAGGAGGGATATCACATCTAGAACGAAATGGTTCAAGGTATTTCATCACACTGGGACTGGACAGGTGGCTCAGCAGTTCAGAGCACTGGCTGCTCTTCCAGAGAGGATCATGATTTGGTTCCCAGTACCCACACGGCAGCTCCCAACCATGTGTAACTTCAGTTCAAGCGTTATGACACCCTCTCTAAGAGCACCAGGTACACATGTGGCAGACAGACACACGTGCAGGCAAAACACCCATACACATAAAAATAATAATAATAAAGATTTCATCACACTACATAGAATAGCACACAATTGGAAATTCGTGAATTATTTCTGGAACTATTTATTAATATTTTTGGACCAGGGTCAACCATGAGTAATTGAAACCAGGATGTGAAACTATGTTTAAACGGGCACCACACACATATACTAGGACAGTTAAAAATAAAATCTGAAGGAAATCAGCGGTCTGGAGAAAGGCACAAAATAACTATCGGGAATTTTATCATTATATGTGTATATCTCTATAAAATATACATACAATAAACCCATTTAAAAATAAGTCGACTTTAAATATAAATAAGTCGACTTGTTAAAATTTATTGTAGTCACTATACAAAATAATAGTAATCAAGAAAAAGCCTCCCCCACCCCGTGTGTGTGTGTGTGTGTGTGTGTGTGTGTGTGTGCGTGCGTACACATGCACGTGTCTACATGCTCCTGCCTCAGCCTCTTGAGTGCTGGGATCGCAGACATTTGTCACTGCTCCTGGTTTATGGGTACTGGGGAATGATAGGCGCTTTAAGGATGATAGGCAAGCACTCTTCCAACTGATAGATGAAAAGACATAGAGCTAGGGAGCTGGCTCTGAAGGCAAGAACATTGGCTCTGGAGCCAGAGAGACCTGAGTTTGAGTTTCTAGCACTTACACAGAAAGCCAGGCATGACTACATGTGCCTACAACCCCAGCATTAAGGCTTCAGGGACAATGGAGACCTGCAAATCTTGAAAGTTCCATGGCCAGGCAGTCTAACCAAAACAGCCAGCTTCCAGCGCAGTGAGAAGCCCTGTGTCAAGGCAATGAGATGGAGAACGATAGAGGAAGACCCTCAGATCCTCTTCCAGCTTCCACGTGCCTGTGCACACGCCCACACGCTCATGCAACACACACACACACACACACACACACACAAGAAATGCTTACAGGAGCTAGTCATAGTGATCCACACATCAGTCTTTCCAGGGGGAAAGAGTGGGTTGTACGAAGGAAGTTAAATCTAGTGAGTTCCTGCCTCCTTTGTGGTGAGCATGTGATATGTGTCTGAAGATCTGATTGTTGAAAGTGGAGGTGGTGTGATGAGAGGCACCCGGGGAAGAAGATTACAGAGAAAGACTCTCCACGAGTACAGTATGGAGGGAACCTAGTGCACCTGCCACCTGCCGGGAGCTCGCTCGGGAGCTCGGGACTGCCAGAGCACCAAGTTTGGAAGAGAGAAGGGAAGGAGGTAAAACGGGAGAGGGGGGAGGATCAGGTTATGAAGGTCTTGTGTGTGAAGTAAGAAGTTCAGCTCTTCTTCTTCAAGAAGAGAGTGTGAGTCATTAAAGAATTTTAGCTGAGAAAGCGATGTGATAAAATTCAAAAGATGAATATAAAACCGGGGTTGAGCATGTAGCCGGGTGGCAATCGTGCACCTTAGAAGCACTGTGGGAACAAACAACAGACACTGAGCAGTGGAGGTGGACAGAGGTGGCCCAGGTTAGACCAAAGTGACCCGTTCAGGAGGTACAGCTGTCAGAGAATCAGAACTAAGGACGCGGGTGTGGGGGTTTGAGTGTTTAGGAAGGTGTGTGACAGGCATGGACGCTAACAGCATGGGGAGCAACCAGGACAGAGCCGAGGTTCAGGGGACTCTGGGATTTCTGTTATATACTAGGTTCAGAGTACTGTTTTCCTAGAGAATTAAGTAGAAAAGCATGCGTGTTTCTTGGAGGGTGTGCTGGTTGGTTTTTAAAGTCAACTTGATACAAGTTAGGGTCATCCAAGAGGAGGGCAACTCAACTGAGCAAATGCCTCCATAGGGTACAGGTTGGTTTATACAGTAAGTTCCAGGTCAGACAGGGCTACTGGGTGAGACCATGTCTCAAAACAAAATAAAATAAAATACAAAGAGTGTTTGGTTTTGCATGGAAACAACTGAGAGAGTTCACCAGAAGGAACTGCTTCGAAGCGCACAGAGGTTCAAGCCTTAGACTCTGCACCAGCTTCCTGGCTTCCAGTAGGAACTGTGAAGCTCAGCCACACAAGCTTGGGAAAGTTGGTGAAATTTCTTTGTCCCAAATCTGTAAAAGGTACATGATGATTGCACCTATCACTCAGAGTTGGTGTGGGAATTAAGTAAATTGCATTTGTTAAGTGCTTGGAACTTTTCAGCAGTTGGGACAAGGTAATTGCTGCATGGGTGACTGATAGGTTGTCACGGAAAGATCAAATACTATAGGACCTGAAAACGCCACTGGATTCTGACTTAGCAATTCATTCTATTTATATTTGAGTAGCTACTATATGTCAAGACACTAAAGATAGAGTTATGAACGAGACACTGACCTTGCCCTTGAAGGATCTAATGTTCTGGCGAGTAGCAATGTTTAATATGGTGCTGCTCCTGTCACGTACACGTCACCTCTCTCACACCCAGGATGCAGGACCGTACAATACAGAAACCAGTGCATAGCTCAGAGTTAAGCCTCCAAGTTGGAAAGTGACAGCCCCAGGATTTGACCGAGTGTGACTGATGCCCTAGCCTCCACACCTCGCCATTTCCGGGTTGCAGCTGGTGACCTTGGTAACATGAGTTGTAGAAGCGTGGTGGGGCAATAGTCTGAGAGCAGTACACCGAGTATTGAGTGGGCTCTGTAGATCAAAACCTCTCCACAGAGGAGCAAACTAACAAAGCTATAGATCTGCGGTGGCCTTGACTTGTCCGTGGCAAAGTAAGAAATGTTGATTTAGTTAAATCAAGTGTGGTCTTTGGTCAAGTCTTTCTCCAACACCCGTTTCCCCTGTGACTTTCCAGTGAGCGGTGTGGCGGTCAGTTCAATATGACTCTCTCAGATAAATGGTTTATGTTTGACATTACTTATCAAAGCAAGGTAAATAGAAGTTAACAATCAGATGTACACATAGCAATCCCTCATTCTGTAACTAAAAAAGAAGTCAAGCTGGGCGGTGGTGGAGCATGCCTTTAATCCCAGCACTTGGGAGGCGGAGGCAGACAGATCTATGTGAGTTCGAGGCCAGCCTGATCTACAGAGTGAATTCCAGGACAGCTAGAACTATTACACAGAGAAACCCTGTCTCAAAACAAAACAAAACAAAAAACCAGAGAGAATGGATTGTATTCGCCACTAAATTTAAAATTACTAAAGACCTATCATAGAGATAATTTTGTGAGATCACACTGTTTTGCTAAATGGAAGAAACAGCACTAGAGAAATCATGCTGTTAGCCTTTCCTTGGTTGGTCTCAGGAATCTGCTTTTCGCTGCTGTTGTCTGATTTTAAATTTTTCTTACTGAGGATAGGACTCAGGGCCTTAATGCATGCTAGAGAAGCATTCTGCTATTGGCCCAGATGTTTTGTGTCTTGAGACAGGGTATCACCATGTAGTCGAGGCTAGCCTCAAATTTAAGATGCTCCTATTTTTGACTCCTGGATGCCGAGTGAACTTGCTCAGCTATAGTGGCTTTTTGTTTGTTTGTTTGCTTGCTTGTTTTTGTTTGGTTGGTTGATTGGGTGTTTTGTTTTGTTTGGGAGACAGGTTTTCTTTGTGTAGCCCTAGCTGTCTTGAAACTTGACGTATAGACCAGGCTGGCCTGGAACTCATAGAGATCTGCCTGCCGCTGTCTAAGTGCTGGAATTAAAGGTGTGCGTGTCACCACCACCCAGCTGCTTTTTTTTTTTTAAATTAAAGTGATTTGCCATATGTGACTTAAGGTATTACCACTTTTTAGGTCTCAGTTATAAGTTTCAAAATATAATTTAATATATTGACAAATAGAAGAGGAGACTTGCCAAAAGGATACTGGGGTAGCTATCAGAGTTGAATAAATAATTGCACAATTAATTCTCAGGATGGCTGGGAGGAGACAGAACAAACACTCTCAGCTGCTTCTTTTTTGTTCTTTTGAGGGAGATGTGCCCCAGAGAAGCAGCTCTTATGGTCCCTGGTCCCTGTGAGATGAAATAGCTTTTCTCATTCTGCTCACCAGGCTATCAGTAGCCCTATCTCTACAGTCCAGGGAGTGAGCCCTTGTGGAGAGGTTCTGACTTGTTTACAAGTCTATCAGTTAGCCAGGTTAGAAAAGGAGGGCCACAAAAGATGGCTGCCTCTCTTCCCGCTGCCATCTACAGCCAGGGCAGGGAGGAGAGAATACAGAAGGCGTCCGAGGGTTGGGGTTCTACCCCCAGGACTTACAGATTAAAATAAACGCATTTGTAAGAATTGAAGACAGCGGCACCAGCATCAAGGAAGCACGAAGTTGAATAGTGAAGGGTCCCCGGATGCTCGGGATTCTGAATCTTATTAAAGGAGAAAAGAGGGCCAGTGAAATGACTCAGTGATAAAGGAGCCTGCTTCCCAACTCTGCCAACCTGGGTTCGAGCTCCAGGACCCACCCAGGGAGAGGAAAACACTGACTCATGCAAGTTGACCTTTAACCTCCGCACCCCCTCAATCAATAAATAAGTGTAATTTTTTTAAAGCAAAAGATAAAAAATCACTGATTAATGAGAGCACTCGATGCCTTCTCTCCACTCCATATCCCCTTACCCATTAAATAAACGCTATATCCCCCCCCCCCACTGAAAGAAGAGAGCTCTCATGCCAGAGATGCAAAATAACATGAGGAGAATCTATAAGATGAGATTTGTTGTGTGGATAACCTTCCTAAGGTCTTTATATTGTCTGTTGAGTATACAGGTAGGCAAATGGTAGGGTTTTAAAATGACCTCTAAGGGTTAAAAGCACCTTAAAAGCTGCCGATGAAAGATGCACAGGAATGACCACAGAGAAGTTAGGAAATAAAGGCAGAGAATCATGGGGAAAAGACACTGGATAGCCCTGAATGAGAGTTTTTCCAGAGAAGCAAGAAATAGCCAGGGAGAGCAGACATGGGTGAGCAAAAAAAAAAACAAAAGTCATAACATTTGACTATACACAGGAAACCAAAGAAATGCAAAGACTAAAGACGTGAAGACTTAAACATAGGGCAGAAGCAGAGCAGGATAATAAGAATCGTAAGGTGGAAGGTAGGGGCTTTGGGGTCCAGACTCCGGACAGAGCAGGAGCAAGGGAGTGTAGCTATGGAAGACTAAGAGCACTGGCTTGCAGACAAGAAGACAACTAAAAAGGACAAGTCAAGTTCCCGCAGTTCACGTTTTATTTATTACTGTTGTTAGTGTTGGTATCATTACTATTGACAGAGTCTATGGAGCCCAGGCTGGCCTTGAACTCCTGATCCATCTACCTCCACCTGAGTGCTTCAGTTACAGACATGAGAACCAGCAACTCACACTGTGGGTGTAAAATGAGAGAGAATGAGTACACGCGTTCTGGTCAGGTAGCTGTCCATTTTCTATGCAACACAATTATTCCCACGATGGTTGTTTCTCTAATCCTCCTGTGAATTTAGTAGTAGTATTATTTTATTTTACGTGCATGAGTGTTTTGTCTGTGGGCCACATGTATGCAGTACCAGTAAGGTAAAAGGGGCCATCAGATCTCCTTGGATTGGTTTTACAGATGGTTGTGAGCTACCATATGGGTCCTGGAAATTGAACCCAGGCCCTCCGGAAGAGCAGTCAGTGTTCTTAACTACTGAGCTATCTCTCCATTCCTGCTTTGTTCTTATTTCTGAATATTTGAAAAAACTGCTCCTCTGTCGGGGGCTGGAGAGATGGCTCAGAGGTTAAGAGCATTGCCTGCTCTTCCAGGGGTCCTGAGTTCAATTCCCAGCAACCACATGGTGGCTCACAGCCATCTGTAATGGGGTCTGGTGCCCTCTTCTGGCCTGCAGGCATACACACAGACAGAATATTGTATACATAATAAATAAATAAATATTTTAAAAAAAACTGCTCCTCTGTAAAAAATGATAATATTGTACAAACAGAATATGCTTACAGACCAGAACAGTGTCTATGCCCATAAACGACTCTGTCTTGACTTTATATGCGTAATAACCCATGTTCCTTTTATAGTTTACTGATATGACCCCCCCCTTTTTGACTTTTCAAGACAGGGTTTCTCTGTGTAGCCTTGGCTGTCCTGAAACTCACTCTGTAGACCAGGCTGGCGTTGAACTCACAGAGATCCTCCTGCCTCTGCCTCCTGACTGCTAGGATTAAAGGCTGTGATGTGAAGTTTTTAAAACATTCATTATTTATTAGAAATTAATCTAAAAGCTCCTGGGTTAGTTAAAAAAATGAATCATGCCATTGGAAAAGCCCTGACTGGGGAAGAGAGATGGCTCAGCGGTTAAGAGCACTAGGTGTTCTTCCAGAGATCCTGAGTTCAATTCCCAGCAGCCACATGGTGCCTCACAACCACCTATAGTGAGTGCTCTTTTCTGGTGTCCAAGCATGCAGGAAGAACACTGCATACATAATAAATAAGTCTTTCTTTTTTTAAAAAAAAATGGCCAATTTATGGGGTCTGATCTAAAACAAACAAACAAACAAACAAACAAACAAAAACAAAGACAAGGAAAAGTCCTGACTGAATAAAGGAGAAAATTAAGGAAAGTAGCATATATTGGTTTGATGATATAACACTATGCAGACATTAAAAACAAATTTTCATGAAACGTTTCGACCAAGGGGGAAACTACCTGTATGCACGAGTGAAGAAAAGAGACCCCAAAGTGTTCTTTCAGCTGCACAAAAGAAGATTCAGTTGGCCAGCTCTGGTGTCCACATCTATAATCCCTGTTCTTGGGAGGTGGAGGCGAGGATCAGGAGTGATCCTCTAATGCAATTACCTTTAAATTGTAGGACTATGGAGATAATTTATCACAACCATCAAAACTGCATAAAAATACACACAGAAACACTGGACAGCATAGAATGCTTAACCATTGCTACTACATGGCAAAAACAAGGAAACACCTTTCCTCTGCATTTTTATTCTTGATATATATCCCATAAATACCCATTTCTAAAACATCTGACTTACTCAGGATAGCTCCTCTGCTAATTACTATTTTTTTTTAGGTTTAGTTTAATCATTTTTACTTATGTGTTTCTGTGTGAGTGAAAGCTACACGCGTTCAGTGGGTCTAGATTCTGGACAGAGTGCGAAGCCAGATGAAGGACTGGATCCTCTGGAGCTGGAGTTACAGGTGGTCGTGAGTCACCCTGAGTGGCTTCTCTGAGAAACAAACTCAGGTCATCCGTGAGAGCAGCAAGCATTCCTAACTGCTGAGCACTCTTCCCAGCCCCACCCTCTGCTACTTATTGATGAAGCATGTCCGTTATAAACCCAGACCTTCCCCGGCAGTTAGAAGGGCATCACTACACATTGACGAAGTATCTGAACACTGCAGCAGCTCACAAGCTGTTGTGTGTCCGAGTACTTCCCAGAAGACCAGCGCTGTTAGCTTCCCGTTACATACAGAAGTGAAGGAACACAGCCATGTATGCCATTTTGTCACTGGCAACAGAACACAGGGGAGACAAGTGGCTGATGGGAACTGGAAAGACGCTCGTCGCCTGACACTGCTGTGGACTCACATAAACTGCAGTAAACAAATATCCACTAAGTAGTTGCTATGGCCTATTGAAAAATGCAAGAACCAAAGAAAGCATATTTTATCCCTCACCATAGTCAGTTATGACTTGTGAAACAGTGGGCTCTGGAGAGACAGAGTCCCCTGCTAAGGTGCTAAACTGGCCCAACATCCTCTCCTCCTCTTTACACCCACTCATTCAGCATAAGCGGCCTGGGTAATGTGACTTGGAATTCTAGTCTTCAGACTGTTGCACCAAACCCAGGGCTTTGCAGTACCTGCCATACCCGGTGTTAAACTTGCTCTTAGATACATTCACAAACTATTGAGATGCGGGATAGAAACACAGATTCATGAGATGAACTTAAACTTTCATCTGAGCTATCCCTTTTTAAAATTAAATTAGAAATTTTGGTATTTGTGTATGTGTGTATGCCATGTGTGTGAGGGTGCCCATGGATGCCAGAACTTGAGCTGACGTTAGAGGCAATTGTGAGCCATCTTACGTGGATAATAGGATCTCAGCTTGGGTCCTCTGGAAAAAGCAGCAAGTATTCTTAACTGCTGAGCTAGCTTGTCAGCCTCTGATCTATCCTTAAAAGATAAAACTGACCAACTGCCATAGCTCATGCCTGCAATCCTAATACTTGGGAGTAGGAAGGCTGAGGCAGGAAGATGGCTGCTCCACGTTCCTGGCTAGTTTAGGCTGCAGAACAGGACCCTTTTAAAAAAGGTGGGGTGGGGGAGGCTAACTGAATATATATCTAAACACACTATGCCAATTATCTTGATCTGCTGTAGTCCTAGCTAGTCTAGAACTTGCTAAATAGACCAGGCTGGCCTGGAACTCACAGAAATCCACCTGCTTCTGCTGGGACTACAGGCACGAGCCACCATGCCTGGCTACAACAAATTTATAGACTCAACCAAAAATCTCTGAAGACTGAATCGGTCTACAAAAGCAGCAGGCCCATTCCAGCTCACAGTCTGTTTTGTTTCACTGTGAGCAGCTGAGGAGAATGTAGATTTCTGCAGTGTAAAGCCTTCACCTCTCTACACCATAAATAGGAACTAAATTGTCTCAAATCCCAGGCTCTTAGTCACTCTCTTCCAAAAGTTGTAGTATAATATTACTGCTTACAGCAGGAGAAAGAACATCCAGTCCCGAGGAAAGAAAAAGGCTTTTGTTGGATTCTTCTCTCTGTTTTACTTTGTAGTTAAATTAAGTAACAGTTACTCTGAATGACTAAGTATTGGCCTTTAGGTGTTGGTGTAAGTGCTGCCTCTGAGTGCCTGAGTTCAGAAGCTCCTTCTCATTTAAAAGGACATAAAATAACGGTTCCATCAGGCTATGATGAGCTTACTTGAGACAGCCTTTGTAACTGACACTGTTATCTCTCCTCCAGAATACATTCTTCAGATTGGAATCCTTCAGGCTGAAACACTTTCTTCTGTTATTGCTGTGAGATATTACAAGTCTAGTTAGCTTTAAAATGCTCAGAAATACACTTGTGTGTACCCTGTCTCCCACAATAGGCATTTGACAGGATATTAAGTATGATGACATTCACTACAGGCTTGAGATACCCAACATCTATTATAAGACATAATCTCTATGATACATACATGTCAGCCACACCTAGATCCATCTGAGTGATGACATTATTTACATTGACTTTTATGTTTATTCTTATTAAATTTACAAAAGTACAGCTGGGCAGTGGTGGCGCACGCCTTTAATCGCAGCACTTGGGAGGCAGAGGCAGGTGGATCTCAGTGAGTTCGAGGCCAGCCTTGTCTACCAAGCAGTTCCAGGACAGCCAGGACTGTTACACAGAAAAACCCTGTCTCGAAAAAACAAAACAAGCAAAAATTACAAAAGTACATGGTTCACAGGCTAGATAGTTCTGCAACATCTGTATTGGAAAAATAGCATGGATTGGGCTGAAGACGTGCCTGCAACTCTAGCACTGGAGAAGGAGACAGGAGGATCCGAAGGGGATGGGATGATAAGATCCTCTTTATCCATTCTTTGGTTGAAGCGTTCTGACTATTACAAATAATGCTGCTATGAACATAGCTGAACACTCGTCCTTGTGGTACAATGGAGCAACCTTTGGGTATATACCCAAAAGTGTATTGCTGGGTCTTGAGGTAGATTGTGGTACATTTACACAATGGAGTACTATTCAGCAGTAAAAAAAAAAAAAGACTTCTTGAAATTTGCAGGCAAATGGATGGATCTAGAAAAAAAAAACATACTGAGTAAGGTAGCCCATACCCAGAAAGACAAATATAATAGTATTCACTCATAAGTGGCTTTTAGACATAAAGTAAAGAAAACCAACCTACAGTTCACAACCCCAGAGAACCTCGACAACAAAGAGGACCCTAAGAGAGACAAACATGGAAAGGAGAAAAAGATAAGATCTCCTGAGTAAATTGGGAGTGTGGGGGTCATGGGAGAGGGTAAAAGGGGAGAAGGAGGAAGAGAGGAGAGTGGAGAAAAATGTATAGCTCAATAAAAACAAAACAAAGCAAAAAAAAATCATCCTCTGCTTTTATAGCAAGTTCAAAGCCACCTGGCCTCCGGAAAAACAAAACAACAAAATCACACAGAGATCTTTAACTGCTTCCCATTTCTCAGAGGAAACAGGTTTTCATTTGTTTCCTTATAGCGTGTCCATTGTTTCTCACTCTTTACAATCTTTTAAAAATTCTACACATGCATGTGCCACAGCGCTTGTGTGGAGGTCAGAGGACGACCGGCTGAAAGTCAGTTCTTTCCTTCCACTCTGGGGATCCCAGGCTGGGGCAGCAAGCGCCTTTACCCTTGGAACCATCTCGATGGCTCCCATTTTCTTCATTAGTGTCCTTCTTTATTTAAAAAAAATTTTGACTGATAGTTTTTATGCCTTCCTCAATGTGTGTAAGTAATGGACTTACATCGTTACGTCTTGGTGTTCAGGTTGAATTGTAGCTATGGACTTTCTACAACAGCACATGCATAAAAAGCACATGTCTCTTTCTAATGCTGGCCTATGTCACTGGCCCGCTCCTTTCCTTTCTGAGCATTTACCCCTTTTTGGTAGAACATATCCATCAATAGCTTCTTGCTACCCCAAATATCTGAAAATATCTTTATTTTCCCTTCACATACAATGGATAGAACACAATTCTAGTTTAGAAATTGCTATCCCATAGATGTGTCAAGGCATTTGGTGATCTGCTACCCTTTAGGACTGCCATTGACAAATTCTGTCAATTCTTCTACTTGAAGCTTTCTATGAAACTTTTATTCTAATTTATTTGTTTGTTTATTTTTATCTGAAAACTGTCTCATTATTCTCAGGTGTAATGAGGTCACTATGTAAATCCATTTTTATTCATTGTTCTGGGCCCTTTCAATCTAAATACTCTTTTGTGGGTATGTAAGCAATCTTCAGTTGTTTCTTTGGTGATTTCTTCTTCTTCCTCTAAAATCTGTAATAACTGTTGATCAACCTGGGAAGGAGGCTCAATTCTTGCCGAGGATGCTTGGAGCCCTGAGCTGGTCCTTGACAATTATACAACTGGCTAAATCATAAATCAGTTCTGTAGAAGAAGAAGTTAACTGCAATTATCTGTTTGTCCATATCAGTCTGCTACATAAGGAATAAGTACCCAGAAGCTGTGTAAAAAAAGTCAGTTAAGCTGGGTGCACACCTTTAATCCCAGCACTCAGGAGGCAGAGGCAGGCGGATCTCTGTGAGTTCGAGGCCAGCCTGGTCTGCAAAGCAAGTTTCAGGACAGGCGCCAAAGCTACACAGAGTAATCCTGTCTTGAAAAACAAAAACGAAAACAAAAAGTCAGTATTGCATTCAAAGAACAAATCTGAACAAAAAGTGATATCCCTTATTTCTATGTATGATAAACTTTGATATTTGTTTCAAATATTAACAATATCAGCTATTATTTAATGAACAAAACCAGAGTATTTCAAATAAGACACAATTTTTTATTATAAGCAATTTGCTAAGGTAAAATTTTTAAAAATTAAACCTATTGTCATGAGAGAGGGGAGGAAGGGAAGGGAGTAGAGAAAAATATATAGCTCAATAAAAACAATAAAAATTGAACCTATTACATTAAATGACCATAGTTAGTATTTGAAAACATGACTTAATACATATTTTTGTTAGCCTCAAATTGCTATACCTATATACGGTAAATATATTTTATATTGTCAAGCTATGTAAAGAGATAATTTAATTCTGTTTTAGCCCCCAAAAGAAATGATTTTTAATTTTCAATTTAAAAATACTCTCAGAGACAGTGACCACCTTGCTTCCTTTTCAACGGACACTTTCTCTAGAACATTCTAGAACACCCCAGGTTAGAACCTGAATCAGTGATTGCCACATCGAGTAAATGATTCTTTTACAAAGTTTATTCTTGGGAAAAAAGAATGCTTTTCTAAAATTAACCCTACTAACAGAACCTTTTAAAATTTCTCTACATTTTTCTTCCATACGCTCAACACCAAAAGATGACAAAAGAAAGCAGTCATGTGACATCTGTAATAATTTACATGTAACATGGTCTGAACTGACAAAAACTAAAGCCATTGTTTTTCTTTTCCAGACAGGGTTTCTCTGTGTAGTCCTGGCTGCCCTGGATCCCACTCTGTAGACCAGGCTGGCCTCGACCTCACAGAGATCCACCTGCCTCTGCCTCCTGAGTGCTGGGTTTAACTTAAAGGTGTGCACCATCTCTGCCTGGTCTTTTTTTTTTTTTAATATATGACTTGGTTTAACCAAATAGCTAACCCTTAACAAAGTTAACAGAGAGCCTAAAGCCTGAATAGGCCCTTCTAACTTTAAGAGTTTATAAACTTTAATCATCAAACATAGGTTACATAGAACTTGCTCCTGGCTTTGTCTTCCTCTGTTATTTTTCACTCTTATGACACAAATCATCATACAAAAATCCATTCCAATCTAAAATACCTGGTGGGCCTGCTGGTGCCACCTTAGTGTAGGGAAAATGAAATAAAACAAACCATCTTATACCACGCAGTCACCTCAACCAAGATGGTGTAAAGTCACATGGCCTGATTCCATTATGATGAGGCCCCAGCCTAGAGGGCAGCAAGTCACGTGGTTGCTAGGTCATTAGTCAAGAGAGTGGCAAACCCCATGGTTATTATTACTTCTAGGCGAGTCCATCTCTGGCATATACCTTTTTCTGGACAAGCATTGAACCCAAGTTACATACATGGTATGTTATGGCAAATTAAGATTATCTGTAGACTCAATGAACTTATAAATCCTAAAATACAGAATGCTAAAGTTTTAGCAAAAGCTTTAAAGATAGTAAACAAAAGCCAAAGAAGGGTGGGGAGAGTTCATAATTAACACCTTGCCATTGGGGACCTCTGTGGGAGTAGCTCACTTCTTTTTTTTTAATATTTATTTACTTATTATGTATACAATATTCTGTCTGCATGTATGTCTGCAGGCCAGAAGAGGGCACCAGACCTCATTACAGATGGTTGTGAGCCACCACATGGTTACTGGGAATTGAACTCAGGACCTTTGGAAGAGCAGGCAATGCTCTTAACCACTGAGCCATCTCTCCAGCCCAGTAGTTCATTTCTTAGTTACTCTCAAGAGCCAAGTGTCTGTTCCTCAGCTGCTCTGTTTTGCTCTCCTTCCTGTCAGAGTCAGGTGACCAGCCTGACCTAGGACAGAGACTTAGGAGGAAACTTTTAAAATAACATGCTTGGGTTCGCAGCAGGTGGCCTGAATTCCAGTTCCAGAGTCAGCCTTTTCCGTAAAGTAGAACAGCATGAAACAGTCTTTAAATAGTACTCAAACCCCAAAGACATGTGAGTCTCTGTAAAAACGAATCCAGTGCTCTGTGTACATACATGTCCGTGACCAGTTTGTGTGTGTCTGCAGATGGGAGCAGACAACTCATGATGCTTTGACATCTTAGTTGCTAAAGATCCAAGCAGGATTTTCCAGGTTTGGAGAGGCAGGAACTTAAGTAGGATAAAAGCAGAAGGCAGGCAAAAGAGTTCTGTGCCATCTCAGGAGTAGATACGTTTGGAGACCCAGCAGACACAGTAGTGGCCAAACCATGGAAAGGATTATGGGGGAGGGGCCTTGGATCACACTACCATTGCATCTTATGGAGTTATCTGATTCAATCTAGGTATTAGAAATCAAAGTTTGCAATTTGGGCCAGCAGTGGCCATTTATCTAATGTATATTGAGTTCCGATTTGGATCAAGAGCTGAGAAATTATGAGGTCTCCCAAAGGGAGATTTTTTATACCACCCTGCAGCCAGCTGACAGTGTGTACTTTGGAATGGAGAATTTGGAACCCACGTCAGGGCCCAGGATTAAGAAAAAAACAGGGACTAATATGAAGTCGCTTAGAACATCATCTAAGTCTCAAAATGTGAACACACCCGGAAAGTAAGGAGGTGACCTCAACTTTTACAATTCCAAGGTTAAGAAACCACGGGCTCAGAGGAAGTTTCTCAGGGCTTTCGGGTGAGCGTGTGGTGGTGGCCCAGTGCAGAATTCCCAGAATTATAATTCTCAGCCAGGGGAACGTCTCTAGTGGTTTCAGCTGAGCAGGTCTTAAGAGAGAGGGAAGCTACAGTATGTTCCCAGATCCAACCAGGGCCTTCGAGTTAGGTCTACAGTTACCTCGTTCCAGCATTTTGCTCTGTTGACGCGTGTTCTGGTGGAATGCAGCAAGGCCTTCTGCCTAGAAGGTCAGACTGAAGGTCAGACTGTGTCTGGGAGACACAGGTGAGAAAGGTGGAGACAGAGAGTAAAAAGATAAGGCTCCCGAGAACAGAGAACCAGGTGGTCCTACCAGGCCTTATTGAGCACATGAGAGCCAGGAAAGTTTGTCCACGGGTGGCCTTCAGCATATGTTAGATTATTAAGGCCACGGCAAAAAGACAGGAGGCAAAAAGAAGGAGAGGCTTAGTCTGACCTTAGGTGGGACCAAGTTTATTCACAGCAAGGAAGCATTTTGTCACCTGTGTGAGCAGGCTGGCAAAATGCCACAGAAGATGGGATTCGACCTCTTAAGGGGTCAGAAGTGACTTCCACAGGGAAAGCTGGGATGTGTCGTCTTTCAGTGGGGAGACTATTGGTCACCACACCCAATTATCCATTTTGAAATGTATCATGCGATATTGTCTTAGTTAGGGTTTCTGTTGCTGTGACGAGACGCCATGACCACAGTGACTTTTAAAAAGAAAACATTTAATTGTGGTAGTTTGCTCACAGCTCAGAGGTTCATGGCGGGGAGCATGGCTGTGTGCTGGCAGACATGGTGGTACTACATCTTCATCAGAAGGCAACAGGAAGTGGACCGTGACACTGGGTGGTGTCTAGAACACATATGAGACCTCAAAGCCCACCTCCACAGTGGCACACTTCCTCCAACAAAGCCACACCTCCTAATAGTGCCACTCCCTATGAGGTTATGGGAGCTGATTGCATTCAAACTACCACAGATACTGTTTCAGTTTTCAAGAACTCTGCTTTGAGGATGGAGAGTTGGCTAGGGGTAACGAGTTTGCTAAGTGTGAGGACCCAGGTTTGGACCCCTAAACCTCATCAAGCAGGGTGTGGCAGCATGTAAGACTGTTCTTGGGGCCAGCTAGCCTGGCAGATGCACCAGCAAACAGTAAGGAGACCCTTATGTCAAACAAGGTGGAAGGTGAGGATCGACACCCAAGGCTGTCTTCTGATCTTCACATGGCACCAGTACACCACATACACACAAAACCAGCAACAACAAAATACTTTGTTCTGTGAATTCTCTCTCTCCTCTCTCTCTAGTTTTGCAAGAGAGGGTTTCTCTGTGTAGCCCTGGCTGTCCTGGAACTCACTCTGTAAGCCGGTTGGCCTCAAACTCAGAGATCTGCCTGCCTCTTCCTCCCAAGAGCTTATTTTTTATTTTTTTTAAATATCTTTTATGGTTTATTTAACTTTATTTTATGTGCATTGGTGTAAAGGTGTCAGACTCCCTGCAACTGGACCTTCAGATAATTGTGAGCTGCCATGTGGGTGCTGGGAATTGAACCCTGGTCCTCCGGAAGAGCAGTCAGTGCTCTTAACCACTGAGCCATCTCTCCAGGATTGGAGGTGTGCTGCTGTTTTCTTTTTTAACTGTTGCTGCCCTTTAAACTGCGGCTATCCTAGTCAGTAACTGCAACTCCCCCTCCAGACAGGGGCAAGAGCCTTAGCTCTACCCCCTCTAAAGAACTCAAGATTCGAAGGTTGAGGTTGAATTCTGCTCCCCGAGAGACTGAATAGCAAGCAGCTCACGCACCTTCGCTCCTTCGCCCTCGTGCTTTTCCTCGCCCCTTTTTATAAGCCGTTGGCCACCTACCCCTTCCTGTCACCTAGTTGCTGATGCAACCGCCTGAACGCAGAATTTTATTTAATCAAACACATCTTTGCACATTAAACAAATGTTCCAGAGCATAAACAAAAGTAACACACCTTAAAATAATATTCTACAACAGTAAGCACCATCACAGCCTGGCTTGTGAATTTTCTTTTAATCCCCACCCCTTTTTAAAACCACACCTTGGGGGCTGGAGAGATGGCTCAATGGTTAAGAGCACTGACTGCTCTTCCGGAGGACCAGGGTTCAATTCCCAGCACCCACATGGCAGCTCACAATTATCTGAAGGTCCAGTTGCAGGGAGTCTGACACCTTTACACCAATGCACATAAAATAAAGTTAAATAAACCAAAAAAAATTAAAAAATAAAACCACATTTTATTCTCAGTTCATGGGTACAATAATGCTAATAACAGAATTTTTGTCTTTAATTTTCTTCTTTAACAGATACTTTTATTTTTAATTAAAAAATACAAACTGTTGCCTGGAAGTGCCTGGGGTTGAAAACTTGTCAATTATAGACATCTACACTTTATGTGTTTATTTACCTGAATGTATGTCTATGTACTATGTGTATAGTACATTCCAAGGCCAGAAGAGAGTGTCAGACCCTCTGGAACTGGAGACTGTCTGTTCCAGACAGTCATGAGTTGCTATGTGGGTGTTGGGAATTGAATTTTGGCTCAACCAAACAGTACCACTGAACCATCTTTATATATATAATTTTGGAAGCATTATGTAGCTCTGGCTGGGCTGGGACTTACTATGTAGAGTCTGCTAGTCTTGAACTCACAGGGATCCATTTGTCTCTGGCTCCTGAGTACTGGGATTAAAGACAGGCATCACTACACCCCACCCACTGAGATGTGCGGTTATAGTTTTTCTAATTGAATGTTCATTGTACATAACACCATGACATGATACAATTGCTAAAATTCTAATACAATCTTAGATGACAGTAACAGAATTATAATGGTTTCCCATCCAAATGTGAGCTTGTCTAGTCGTCTGTGGGTTCTGTTTCAAGTCTGCCTACATCAGGAAGACAGACTAGAGTCTAGGATGTTCTTAACCAGATGGTTCACAAACTCTGATACAGACCTATCTTGAGAAAAACCAATGAGAGTGATATTATTCCAAAAATCACTTCCTTAAAATACTCTTAAGTTTATTTTTATGATTTTTCCTAGAATTTTCCATTAGGCCAACCAATACATTCTGGACATTAGAGACAAATAAACTGGAGAAAAAATACAAATTTAATGACGATGCAAATAAGTTTATAATGTATTGGGCTTTTTAAAAATAAACTACGAGACACAGGTAGGTACAATTTAAACTCCATGCCCCTTTTAAGAAGAATATATGTGTACTTTTAAGTATGAATAAAAGACTAGAAAGGGTGGCAAAATATCTCCCAGTGGCCCACATGTTAAAGGCATGTGGCATGGTTGGGATGTGGTGGGATGGGAAGACAAGACTCACTGGGGGACTGGGTACCATTGAAGGAGATATGAGGACCCCATCCCCTTTCTCCAAATACTAGATGACTAGATGGGTAGATTCTGCTCTGGCATCTGTTCCCACCACAAAAAGAAAGAGGACTGGACCATGGACTGAAGGTGACATAAAGTGGTGATGTCTGGATTGTAAAAGTAGAAACACATTTTTTACATTTTTATTTACTTATTGTGTGTACGCATGGAGATCCATAGCAAGACCATGTCTCTAAATAAATAAGCATACATACAAATAAATTGACTCCATGTGCCTCCATAGAGATATTTACACCAATGCGACCTGGCGAGGAAGCACAAGTCTCTGCAGGATGCACTGTGGATGCCAGTCTGAGCACTCTCAACTTGGTCATTGTGAAAAAAAAGTAATAACACTAAAATGAGAAAGGAGAGAAAGGACTGGAGGAGAGATGGCTCAGACATTAGGAGAGAAGGATATTCCTGGACTGACAGATACAACCGAGTCTCCGTGGCCGGGGCATGGAAGAGCTAGCAGAATCGAAAGTTTATCAGTCTCTCTAAAGAATGACGTCCAACAGTACGTGGTAAGAAAGCCCTCAAACAAAGAAAGAATCCCAAAGCACCCGAGATTCGGCTTTTGTTACTCCTTGTGGCCTGCGGCACAAACACCTAAGCATTGCTCTGAGGAAACAGTGAGCGAAGGAAAGCCAGGCGGCTGCAGAATATTCTAAACTTTTGGCCAAGAGAACAAAGGAAGCCAAAAAAACAAAACCAAAACTAAACAATAAAACCCAGGAGCAGACTGCAAGAAAAAGAGGCTGACTTCGCTGGGAGCTTCTGCTTCGGAGTCTGAGTCCGGTCAAAAGTAAGTCTTTAAGAGGGACAAATAGGACTGGCGGTGGTGGCGCACCCCTTCAACCCCAGCCCTTCGGAGGCAGACGCAGGCGGGTCTTTGTGAGTTAGAAGACAGACTGGTTCCAGGACAGCCAGCGCCACACAGAGAAACCCTATCTCGAAAAATCAACCCCCCCAAAATAACAAATAAAATATATATATTACAAAATGTAAATATATAGTGTAAAATAACAAATAAATGAGGAGACCTTGAGAAAAGAAATATTTATAAAAGGCCCAAGTATATGTTTCACAAAAGGTGAAATTTCAATATCTGATGTAGTTATAAAATCTAGATTTTATTCTTTTGTAGTGTACTTCTACTTTTAATATTGCATTGATTATCAGAGTGAATGAGAGTGAGTTTGTGTTCATTAGCCACGACACTTGTGTGGAGGTCAAAGGACAAGTGGCAGGATTGGGTCTGTTTCCACCATGTGGGTCCTGGGGAACCAGCTCAAGCTGCCAGGTTTGCCAACTCTCTGAACCATCTCACCGGCCCTATTACTAACGGGCATCAGTGGTTTCATTATGATATCCGCATACATGTATGTATTTTGATCATCCGTACCCCAACCCTTCATTATCTTCTCTTCTCCTCTTCCCACTCTGCGGCTCCCTTTCCTCTTTCTAACCCCCCTTCACTTTCATGTTTTTTGTTTGTTTGTTTTTTGTTTAATTTTGTGGCCTATTGAGTTTGCTGAGGGTTGCGTACAGGAGCGTGGGTCAGGGGTTATTTACAGGACAGTGTAGATAATCACAGCCATGGTGACGATTAAGTATATAGTAGCTTAGGGCTGGAGAGATGGAACAGCTCTTAAGAGCGTGACTTGCTCTTGAAGAAAACCTGAGTTCAGTTTCCAGTACTCACATGGTGATTCACAACCAGAGGACACCAGGCAAGAACACAGTACACATACATACACTCATCTAGGAAAAAAAAAAACAACCAAAAAACAAAAAACAAAAAAAAACCTCATACACATAAAATTAAAAAATAAAAATAAAGTCTGCAGAGGCCACATCATTGCTGAAAGACAGCATTCCCAGTACCCTCCACCTTTTTATAATTTAGAAAAGAACATACAAAATTCATTATATGCCTAAGATATAAGAGTGTAGGAGTGTCCTCAGGGATGATTTGGGAGTCCCCTCTGTGTGCTGTGATTACCATTAATGAATAAAGAAAACTGCCTTGGCCTTTTGATAGGGCAGCCCTTAGGTGGGCGGAGTAGACAGAATGGAATGCTGTGAGAGAGAAGGCAGTAGAGCAGACGCCATGCTTCTCCAGCACAAGATGGACACGGGTTAGACTCATGCCGGTAAGCCACAACTCAAGTGGCGATACACATTAATGGAGATGGGCTAAAATAATATGTGAGAGTTAGCCAATAAGGGGCTGGAGTTAATGGGCCAGGCAGTATTTAAATGAATACAGTTTCCGTGTAATTATTTCGGGTACACACCTGGAGCCGGGTGGGACAGAACAAGGGGCCCGGCGCCGGGAAC
>PVIU01002909.1:0-42956 GCA_004026605.1 Ondatra zibethicus
GAAGAAGAAGAAGAAGAAGAAGAAGAAGAAGAAGAAGAAGAAGAAGAAGAAGAAGAAGAAGAAGAAGAAGAAGAAGAAGAAGAAGAAGAAGAAGAATTGAATAGGACACAATTGCTGCCCTAAAGCAATAAACATGGTGGGCGGGGGTGGGGAAAGAACAGAGCAGTCGGGTGGGGAGAAAGATGGGAAGTATGACTGAGACAGAAAACTGCCATTCTCCCAGGCAGGGCCCTTGGCTTCCAGTTACTCTGGAGAAGCAGCAAAGAGTCTATATGAGCCTCTTGAGTGAATTTCTGAGTTCACTTACCAGGTAGACGCCCCTGAAAACAGAAAGGGCCTCACTAGGACACACGACAAAACTGGACCCACAGCAGAAAGCACTTGCGGGCCCAACCTAAAGGAACTCACAGGCCTGAAAGAGCAAGGTAACCAGTGTCCGTGGGGTGGAGTCCTAAGCAAAGTTATATCATTAGTAAGGGCACTGGGGTACAAGGATTAAGGACAAAGGAAACAGATGCATGCTTCCTGTGTTCCGTTTCTCTCTGGTCTGTCTATGTCTTGCCTGGTCAAACACTCGCCCTGCCCTCCTGCCAGTAGGCCACGCTGGGCCCTCCTACTCTAGCCCACAGCTATGGGCCCCCCTCTAATGAGCTCTCTCAGACTCACCCCTCCACCAGTTTCCCAAGCATGAGCTCTGTCTTCTCTAGACTAACCAGGTCTTCTCCCTGCTCAGTTCCAGGTCCCCCTGCTGGCATCAAAGCTGTCCCTTCATCAGCTAGCAGTGTGGTCGTGTCCTGGCTGCCCCCAACCAAGCCCAATGGGGTGATCCGCAAGTACACCATCTTCTGTTCCAGCCCCGGGTCCGGTCAGCCGGTAAGTAGTGAGGGGGACAGGGAGCAGATCTTTTAGGGACAATGCATCAGTCAGCTTTCAGTTCAAACCATGGAGCTTTCTCTGTCTATACTTCCTTGTGGATCATAGTTCAGAATGGGTGCTGGACAAGATGTCTCACTGGGTAAAGGCACCTGTGGTTAAACTCAAAGACCTGAGTCTAAGCCCTGGGACCCATACATTAGAAGATAACCTACTTTTGCAAGTTGCTTTTTGACACTACACACACAACACACACACACACACACACACACACACACACACACACCATGACACATACACCTATCCCAAATAAATAAATGCATTTTTTTAAGTGTGGGTGCTAGTTACCCCAAAATGGCTGAAACCTTGCATGCTATCCATCACAGGCCAGGCATCTACTGAAGAGGCTGCAAGCTTGTCACAGCTTCGGAGCCCCTCTTGAATCATGTGGGTCACAGCCAAGCAGATGGGGGCGAAAAAGGCCTCACAGCTTTGCTCTTCTGACCCCAGGCACTCCCAGGAACTGGCTGGCCTGGGAACTCAGGTTTGGAGGCACTGCTGGGACCCTACTGCTGGGGCCCTACTGCTGGTGACTGCCACACTGTGGAGCTAGGCAAGGTGGGGACGGTATAGGAGTGAGAACATCTCTCACTAGGGCCTGGGCTTTATCCTGAGCGCAGGAAACCTCAAAGCCCTCCCCTACAGTGACAGGCTTCCTCCAACAAGGCCATGCCCACTCCAACAAAGCCACACCTCCTAATAGTGCCCCTCCCTTTGAGATTATGGGAGCCAATTACATTCAAACTACCACAGGTGCACATGACTGGGAGGCAAAGGAGAGACCGTCATTCCAGCCTCCAACTGGGTCCCACCTCTTAAAAGTTCCACAGTCTTCCCATAGTTCCACAGGGTGGGCACCACGCCTTCAACACAGAGGGCAGTCAAGATCCCAAATGCAGCAGAGACCCTTGTTCCAGCCTCTTTGTGTCCTGAGCTGTGAGAACCCCCTCTTTCAGGGGACACTTCCACACGGATATACCACACAAGGTCTACATAGAGTAATGAGAACTTCACTTCAAGTACATGGGGAGACTGGGGAGTGAGGGGAGGGAGGTGTGCTGAGCTCAGCGAGGTTCCCAGGGAAAGCCACCATGGATAGTACTATCATTCTGCACAGTACAGTCCACACGACAAGTGACTCCTGTACAAGAGGAGTTCTGGTTAGGGTGCTAGAGAAGAGGGCGTGCTCACATGCAGAGACATGTGAGACCATGAGGTCGTGGTGTCCTTGTGGCCTTAGACGCAGGTGGCCATGAGGCTGGATGTGCTCATACACACTGGTGGGTGCCTTTGAACACATGCACACAGATGCACACCTCACAGTGAATGGCTGGGGGCAGTCAAAACTGCAATGGACAGGGTGCAACTCTACCAAATACTTCTGTACAGTGTCTGTGTTTCTCTGTTTACAAAAATCATAGCCAGGGCCAACGAGATGGTTCAGCGGGTAAAGGTGCCTGCCACCAAGCCTAAGCTGAGCTCAGTCCCCAGAAACCAAGGACAGAGAGAACCAGCTTCTAGTCTACAAGTTGTCCCCTGATCTCTACATGTGCACACATGCATCTGCACACTACAGGGATAAATACATAAAACAAATAAGTAAGTAATAGGGACAGAGAGATGGTACAGTGAGTTAAAGGGCTTGCCATGAGAGCCTGGCAACCTGGGTTAGATTACCAGGACCCACAGTGAAGGAGGACAGTTTCCTGAAATCTGTCCTATGGCCTCCAAGCACAGCACAACACGGCACACGTGTCCATGCACATATAAATAAATAGATGATAGATAGATAGATAGATAGATAGATAGATAGATAGATAGATAGATAGACAGATAGATGATACATAGATAGATAGATAGATAGATAGATAGATAGATAGATAGATAGATAGATACTATAAGGAACTCCACAAAGTACAAAAAAAGTTACTGTGCTTGCTCTCCCAGCATGAGCACTGATGGTATTTTGATAACAGTCCTCCAGCTTTTGAAGGAAGTTTTGAGACAGGGCTTCATGTAGCCTAGGCTGACCTCAAACTCCATACATATCCCAGGAAGACTTTGAACTTCTGGTCTCCCTGCCTCCAGCTCCCAAGTGCTGACACAGCAAGCAGGCTACACCACAGTGAGCCTAGCCTTCTAGTCTTTGATCTACATGTGTACTATGGGATTGGAGTGGGTTTTTTACATAACATTAAAATAAAAGTTTACATGTTATGTAATCTTTTCCACATCATTTGTGAGAGTTCTTTTCTGTATTCTTTTGTGGGGGTCATTGGAGTTTTTTTTCTTGACAGATTGGGGGGGTGACAAGATTTCATGTATCCCAGGCTCTAAGGATGATCTTAAACTTTTGGTGCCACCATGCCTTTAATTCCAGCACTCAGGAGGCAGAGGCAGGTAGGTATCTGAGGTTAAGAACAGCCTGGTCTACAGAATGAGCTCCAAGATAGCTAGGCTACACAGAGAAACCCTGTCTCAAAAAAAAGAAAAAGAAAAAAAAAGAAAAAAGAAAATTTGATTTCTTTACCTCCCAAGTGCTGGGATGACATGCGTATGGCACACACACACACACACAGAGAGAGAGAGAGAGAGAGAGAGAGAGAGAGAGAGAGAGAGAGAGAGTTTACACAGTGCTATGGATTGAACCAAGGCTTTGTACACACTACACAAGCAGTCTACCAAATGAGCTAAGCTTTGTCTCCAGCCAGTCAGATGTTCAAACACACAGTCTTGAGTGGTCATTTTGCATCACATATTTCACAAGGCCTCCCTTCTGCCTCTAAGCATCGTTTCGCTTTCGCCCTAATAAATAATACTTCTGTGAACTTTCTTTGTGGAGCGTTCAGGGATGTGTCATTCCCGGGTCACAGCGACTCTGCATTCATGCGGACAGGTCGCTTTCCAGCAGCTTAAAGGCGTGTGTGTGTGTGTGTGTGTGTGTGTGTGTGTGTGTGTGTGTGTGTGTGTGTGTTTGCGCGCGCGCGTGCCAGCCACAGAGCACCCAGGCTCCTGAGCCTGTACTGATTTCAGATTTGCTGTGGGCTTTGTTTTCATTTTTGCCCCTTAGACTTTAGTCGTCTTATTTTAAATTTTCTTTCTTTGATTGCTATTAGGTTGTTCACTTGCAAATGTGGATTGGTCATCTTTTTCTCTGAGTCACTTTGAATTCATATCCTCTGTTCATTCTTGCTATTTGGGTTGCTTGCACTTTTCTTATTGATTTGTAAGTGCTCTTCACATATTAAGGACAATAATGAGTTTCTATTATATAAATTACAAGTAGTCACCAATGCATGCCTTTTGAATTTGTCTTGATGTATGATAACATTTCTTTTTTAGAGAATTTGAATTTATCAATCATTTTCACTTTTGTTTTTTGCCTCTATAATTAGAAAGACATATAATTGTTTGCCTGTTGGGTTTTTTTGTGTCATAGTTTTTTTTCTTTAATTTCTTATCCACCAAGGCTTACTTAGGAGATACAAAAGTATGGTTTTAAAATAATTTCAAGGGATTTATAGAGAGACCAAATTAAAAGGAAGGTATTGGAATCTTGGTAAGATGCTGATATGTCACTAGAAATGGAGGTTCAATACCTGCAGTCCTAGCTCAGGGAAGGCTGAGACAGGAAGTTCACCATCAATTTGAGGCCTACTTTGGCTCCATCATGATTCCAGGCCTGTCTGTGTAACCTGTGTTCCAGGCTGGAGAGTGTAACCCTGTCTCTAAACACAAAAGCCAGGGCTGGGGGAGAGGCTCAGAGGATAAAGCACCTCCTGCTGTTCACACAAGAAATGCAAGTTTAGCCTTCAGGAGGCAGAGGCAGGCAGATCTCTGAGTTTGAGGTCTCGGTGAGAGACCCTGTGAGAAAGTGAGAGAGAAAACAAAACACAAGCAAATAAAAACGTGAATCACTTCTGAGAAAAAAAATATCAAAAAATATTGGCTTCCGACCTCCACACACACTCATATACTCCCACACAAATGCACAGATACACAGGCATGCAGGTGCACACACTCAAACATGCACAAAAAAACACAAAAGATCTTCATGGGAAAGACAAACTTCCTGCCCTGTGTGAACACAAGCGTATTCTCAAGTACACAGTGACACACAAGCACAGGCACCCAACATTTATTCATACATGCATGCATATACACACAAGCACACATGTACACACACACCTCTACACCCACAGGAAACAAGCCCAAGGAACTGCATTCTGATTTTCAAATAATTGTGCAGTCTTTGCCTGAGGGTGACGCACAGCCCCGAGCAGGCAAGATTGTATGATACCCAATTTGCAAAGAACTAAGGCCCCTGTCGGGGTGAGGAGGCCTCTTGCCACATGGATTACATGCCTGATGAGGACAGCAAACACTGAAGCCATCTTACCATCCTACTGTTGTGGACTGGCATGAACCGTACCAGTCCCCAGGTGCCCTAGCTTAAAGGGCTCAAAGTGTCTCTGCACCTGTCCCCAGCAGGAATTGTGTTCAAGGTTAGACACAGCATTACACCCTGCCCCCCAGGAAGGCAGGCGAGACGCTGCCAAGAGATCTGTGCCCATCATGAGGGTGCACAAACCTTCTCCCAACATTTTCCTTCAGAGGACCTGAATCCAAAACAGGAGGTTTCTTTTTTTCCTGTCACAAGTCGCTGGGCTCCTCAGCTTCCCACTGGCCATGAAGAATGTCCTCGGTGACATCCATCTCTCGGCACATGTGTGCATCCACACAGCCATGTGCAAGCGAGCCTGTGTACAAGAGCTCACTACTGCGGAGATAACTAATTACTAGCTCTCTCTGGCCTCAGGGCCCCCATCTGTTCCAGGGACTGTTCCCCCTCCTTGGACTTGCGCCCTGATCTCAGAGGGGCCCTAGCGCTATCCTCTCCCCCATTCCCTGCGGCTGGCCAAAAAAAAAATAAAATAAAATAAAATGAAAGTCAGCCCCATCCAGCCGATGCCAGGGAAGAGGCTGACGGGAGGTCTACAAACTAGCGCTTATCAAAAGCGCCTTCTCAAATTCATTTCAATATCTGAGCCTCTGGTTTCCAAGGCAACATAATCTTTTCATCAAAGCAACTGGTAAAACCACTGGGATCTGATATTGTTTTGTTGGCAACTTGTCAAAACTGTCATTTGGTTTAAAAAAATGTTATAGATTTATGTAACCTACAAATGTATATGGTGATCTATACCACTAATAATCGTTAATAAAGTGTGCCCAGTAAGACTCTCCCTGCTGCCACTCTACCCCTTCCTGGGAAGGAAAGAGTGTAATTAGGTGGCAGGGCTGGGAGGTGGCTGAGCAGGGGACAGGCTGCAGGGCTGGCAGCAGCCCTAACGAGGCAAAGGAAGTCATTTGACTTCTCCACAGAACCTTTCTTTGCATGAGTTTTCCTGGGACCCCGAGTCCCTCACCCTCATTTCTCTGACTGTCCCTCGTCATTCACTCAAAATACCCATACCTGTTGGGTTGCTGCAGCTGCAGAAGCCTATAGAACTCAGACGGGTAAACCGAGGCTGACCCAGAAATGCTGCAGGACTGGCACCATCAGCTCCCGGGGCTGAACCCAGCACAGATGCTGTCCACTGCCATTCTCAGAGCACACTGGACGGAGTCCTGGCTCCAGCCCAAGGCACCAAGGACAATGACAGGCTGGGGTCCAAGGCCTGGCTTCTGTTTCATACTGTGGCTCTGCCTCTGCCCCACAGGCTCCCAGCGAGTACGAGACGAGTCCAGAACAGCTTTTCTACAGGATTGCCCACCTGAACCGGGGACAGCAGTACCTGCTGTGGGTGGCCGCGGTCACCTCTGCAGGCAGGGGGAACAGTAGCGAGAAGGTCACCATCGAGCCTGCTGGCAAGGGTGAGAGGCCTGGGCCTGGGGCACGGGTTGGTAGAAACTTCCAGAAGCTCATTTGCAGAATTCTGGTTCTTCCCAAACAGGGCTATGTCCCCTCCCTGCTACCTGAAACTGTGGCTGTGAGAAGCGGGCCACTAGTCTCCCTTCTGCATCGGCCAAAGAATAGGCCTCTGCTGCCCCCTGACTCTAGGAAAGTCACACAACAGGCTACAGTCAGTCCGCTTGCACAGAGGCACCTTGGCTACGATGCAAAGTCTCCCCCCACTTGAGACCTTGGTCTTAGTACTCAGCTCCTGGAAGAGGGGCTGCTCAGGGTATGGAGTACAATGATGCTTCCATGGGCCTTTGGGACTCCAGAGAGAGTCTCATGATGCAACCAGAAACAGCAGGCAGAAGGTTCTCTCTGGTAATGGTCCTTTATCCACTAATAGAGAACAAGACTATCTCAGGGCAGGCCTGGCCCATCTCTGATCTGGACATAAGGGATGGCATGGTCTGTAGGAACTCCCATACTTTTAAGAGAATGACAGCTCTAAGTCCCCAACCCAAACCCCAGGATCAGCCACGCAGTGGAACTATGGCTATTTTCATCTTGGCCCGGGGCAGAAGAACTAACACCAGTGAGCTTCAGGTCTACCATTGTCTCTGGTCCTCCTGCCCCACCCCTCCCCAGTCAACCTCAAGCTCACCTGACCCTCTAGGCTAGGGTCTCAGTACTGGCCTGCACTGATCTAGCCCACCCCCTGGGATGAGAGCAGCCCCCGTGTTGGCCACAGAGGCAGAGCCAGCAAGCGTCCAACTGAGGGTCTGTGGTAAGCCAGGGGCTCACACCTGCGGCCTTCAGCTGCTGTCAGCCATCTATCCAACCGTGTGGCCTGACCTTCCGAGACAGTTGAGAGGTGCTGGGCTGTCCCTTGTAGCTATGAGTCAGAGTCTTCGTTCCAGCATCCCCACTTCCCCTCATCCTCCTCAGGACACCACCAACCCTGCCCCGTCTCCAGATTTCACCTTCATCGGAAAGGAAGGAGCTTAGAGTCTGCCATCTTCCCAGGACAAGGTCCTAGGACCTGAGCTCTTGGCAGAAGTCTGACCCCGCCCCTGTGGGCATTAAATACAACACACTCCTATACATATATACATAAGCATTTCATGAGGTAGAACAGTCGAACACTACTGCACCTCCAGTACTCTCATATAAACTCACAGAAGTACATATGTACATATGTGTACATATATGTACACACAGCCTTTCCTATCCAACTTGCCTTGTCCCTGTTAGAACACCATCACAACTTAAACGGCCTGGAATCCTGGGAAACACCATCTCCCCCAAAACCGGCAGACCCCAGGTCCTGTCTGTTTTTCTCCTGAGCCCTGGCACACTGGGCCCGTTTTGTCACAGGACCATCTCCACCAGTTTACCAATCTCCCCTGACTTGCATTGTTAATGTGGGGAGCCCTGTGAAAGGGGCTAGGGATACGGAAAGAGTTAAAAAGGAGGGTGACCCTCTTGTTCTCCTTGCTACAGCACCAGCAAAGATCATCTCATTCGGAGGCACTGTAACAACACCCTGGATGAAAGATGTCCGGTTGCCCTGCAATTCCGTGGGAGACCCAGCCCCAGCTGTGAAGTGGACCAAGGACAGGTATGTGACAGGCCCTGGAGGAGTGGCATGGCTCCTGTGAAATGGAAAGCTGTTTGGTCATCCCTCTGCCCCGTGGCAGTTCTACAGGGCATGTGACACTGTTCAGATGAGTTTGCCCCTCCCCCCACGCCCAGTCGCTAAACTTCCTGGGAATCACTGGAAATTCTTCGGAAGTCCTGAACAAAGGCCCAGGAACCCCAGATCTTCTGCAAACCTCCTCCTGCCTCTCTTCTATTTGCCCCACACTGCGGGGAGGGCCCCAGCCCTAGGTAGTGCATGCCATAACCCATGCCCCCTTCTCGTCTGGCAGTGAAGACTCAGCAATTCCCATGTCCTTGGATGGACACCGGCTCATCCACACAAATGGCACACTGCTGCTTCGTGCTGTGAAGGCTGAGGACTCGGGCTATTATACCTGCACGGCCACCAACACTGGTGGCTTTGATACCATCATTGTCAACCTTCTGGTACAAGGTGAGACTCTGCAAGGCAGGTGGTTTAAGTGGCAACAGAGACAGGAATTCCATCCTGTTGAAGAGACTGGATGACCAAGAAAGCCAACCCTGGGTGTTGGGAGTTAGATCTTGCTGGAACCAAGGTGGGAAAGGAGTGGAGGGAGGAGTAATGGGAAGGGATATGGAAGGCCCAGCCCTTCCTGTCATGGCCCTCTGTACCTCTATCGTTGCCACGGGATTAACCTTTTCCACTGACCGCTGGTGGCTTTTTCTCACAGTTCCCCCGGACCAGCCCCGCCTCACTGTCTCCAAAACCTCGGCCTCATCCATCACTCTGACCTGGATTCCAGGGGACAATGGGGGCAGCTCTATCAGAGGTAAGGAGGGATCTGGATAGGGAGGAGAGGAAATTCTGGGGTCCCAGGGCAAGAGAAGAGCTTCACCTATTTCTAATACCTGGTCTCATAATCCCAAGGGAAGATCAGGAGGATGATTCAGATCAGGAGGTACTCAGGTGCACATGGAAAGTACTCCCACGCCCTCGTCTGGGATCGAAAGTGCTTTCCTCTCTGAGCCTAGGTTTCTCAGTCTTTCAAAGCAGACAAACATGACATCAGTGCCTCTCAAACAAGAGTATGTGTGACTCAGCAGACATCTTGTAAGGATGCAGCTCAGGGTTCAATCGCTTGAGGTGGGGCTAAGAGTGTACTTCAAGAAAGCTCTTTCCAAACGGGGACACTGCTGGTCACACTCCCTGCCCCATGTAGATCAGTGTCTTAGGCCTGCCAGCTCTCTAATCCTAAAGCTAGAGCTAAGGAGTGACCCAAACTCACCCAGCACTAGAACGGAAGGCCTCCAGCTTTGCATCTCATTTGCATATGCCCTCCCCTATGTACTCTGTTGGAGTCCTGGCTGGGTTTCTGCTGCCCTGCCCTTCTCTGCTTTGCCCACTTGAGCCAACCCCTCCTGCAGGCTTCGTGCTGCAATACTCAGTGGATAACAGTGAGGAGTGGAAGGATGTGTTCATCAGCTCCAGCGAGCGCTCCTTCAAGCTAGACAGCCTCAAGTGCGGCACGTGGTACAAGGTGAAGCTGGCAGCCAAGAACAGTGTGGGCTCTGGGCGCATCAGCGAGATCATCGAGGCCAAGACTCACGGGCGGGGTGAGGCTGGGTCGGGGTGGCGATGAGGAACGGGGCTCAGAAGGGAGGCGGGTGGGATGGTGAGCCCACAGTAGTGGGCAGAGAATGGCTATCACGGGGAAGAGGAGCCAAGAGCATAGGGGACTAGAGGGAGGAGACTCAGCCTTGTTCCCATCACCAGAGCATTTCGGTATACTCTCATCACCAAGAGAAACTGGTCTGGACCTGGGGTAGGTGTGGTAACCAGCAGGCACGAGCACCTAGTTCAGTCCCCAGCTCCACGTAAACTGTAATCCTGGCACGTGGAGGCAGAAGCAGGAGAATCAGAAAATCAAGGTCATCTTTGTCTATAGAAAAAGTTAGAGACCAGCCTGGGCTACCTAACACCTTGTCAAAATTGATTGATTGAATGATTGATTTAGAGATTCTACTTCCTTACCGGGAGGGTCAGAGGGTTGGCACTCTTCCTTCCTCCCGCCTCTCACCTTCAATGCTGGGACCCCCCACTCTAGGGCCTTTCCTCCTCTCATTTCCCAACTCCTGGGGTACCCTGCTACAACCTCAGCTGCCCCAAGAAAAGCCATCCCAGATAGATGAAGGGTCTCTTCTTTCTAGATCCCCCTAACCTATCTTTCCCCTTCCGGTCCCCCAGAACCCTCCTTCAGCAAAGACCAACACCTCTTCACCCACATCAACTCCACACATGCTCGGCTTAACCTGCAGGGCTGGAACAATGGGGGCTGCCCCATTACAACCATTGTCCTGGAGTACCGGCCCAAGGGGACCTGGGCCTGGCAGGGCGTCCGGGCCAACAGCTCCACAGAGGTGTTTCTGACAGAGCTTCGAGAGGCCACGTGGTACGAGCTCCGCATGAGGGCTTGCAACAGTGCTGGCTGTGGCAACGAGACCGCCCAGTTTGCCACCCTGGACTACGATGGCAGTGAGTTGGAAAGGATGGGATGGGACAGCTCCAAGGTATCTAAAGAGATGAACAAATAGAAACAGACAGGAATAAACCCAGGGTAGAGGGCTAAGGAGCAAGACAGAGAGACCAGCAGATTGGTAACAGGTGGGTGAGTGGGCCGATCTACTGGCGGCCAGGCCTGAGAGGCAGAGGAATCTTTAAAGATGCAGTTCTTGCTGTCAGTTGCTTCAGGGAGATGGAGTGGGAGAGATAAACCAAGATGGAACTGAGGCCCTGTCTGTGCTAGCAGAGTATACTGGTCAAGATAGTCAGCCTGTTCTGCAGTGGCAAATACCAAGAGGCTGGTGGCTCCTCCACCCAGTGAAGAGTCTCTTGTTCTGACAAAGTCCTGAGAGAGCTGATTGGCTACCACCTCTTAGCTACATCACCTTGAACACGGCCCTTTCTCCAAGAAAAAAAAAAGCCATGTTAATTCTTAACTGCCTTCAAGGGGCATGCATGTGTTCATGTGTGTGCTGGGGACAAAACCCAGGTCTTCGCTCTAGTTAAGAAAAAAATCATCACTTCTTTTTCACCCTCTGTTGTTCCAAATAAACATGTAACCATAAGCTAACTGCAAGGAATTCTGGGAAATATATATAAGAGCATAGGTGAGCACCTAACTGATGTCTGCTTCATGAGGATGCTTTACACACACACACACACTCATTGGAGAAAAAGAAAGTTAAACTCTTAGGTGCCAATTGTCACAAGCTACATTAAGTCTACCTACATACTAAGAAAACAGAACAACATCAGTTTTCAGGAGATAGGCCCCAATAAGAAAGTCTTCAAGTAGAAGATGACTCTTAAGCCAGCTTGGAAAACAGGCAAGGATCAAGGATCGGGGTTTTGCAGAGGGTTATTCGGATAGAGTCTATCATCGCCCTCCTGCAGGCACTCAGGGATACAAATGCTGCTTGTGGTGGGAGTAACAGAGACAGAGCGAGATGGTGGGGGAGATGAAGGAGTTACTCTTCATCAGAAGGATCTTCCGCAGAATCTACCCCTACTCCACGGCTTCTCCTGACTGGTCTCCTTGTTTTGTTCCTCAAAAACCCAATGGATGTGGGATGTAATCCCATCAGCACCTCCTACCTCCCACCCCCAACTCTCACCCCCCCATACCCTAGGATTATACATTAAACCTCGCCATGCAGAAAAATAATCCTGAGAGAGGATCAGGAAAATTCTAGAACAGAACCAGAAAGCCGTTAATAAAACATTAAAGCTACGTAACTGCTCATGGCTGTCCTAATGGGACATTGTCCTAAATTCTGATTCAGGGAAGCAGAGGGGAGGGTTACAGCTCTGGACTGGGAGGTGGGGGATCAGAGACCAAGGACAACAGGCTTCCCCACACATGGGACTCTGTCAGCTCACAGCACCCCCTGATTCTTTTCTCTCCCCACTCAGGCACCATCCCACCCATCAAGTCTGCTCAAGGTGAAGGGGATGATGTGAAGAAGCTGTTCACCATCGGCTGCCCTGTCATCCTGGCCACCCTAGGGGTGGCACTGCTCTTTGTTGTACGGAAGAAGAGGAAGGAGAAACGGCTGAAGAGGCTCCGAGGTGAGGGACTTTTCTACCAGCTTTCAGGGAGAGAGGGTGGTGACTCCCAGTCATATTGGCCACCCTTCAGTGGACCACAGAACAACCTGGGCAAGAGACCAGAGCATGTATCCCCTAAAAGGAAGCCCTGCCACTCAAACCTTCTTGAATCTCCTTAGTTGTTCATAGCTTTCTCCTTTTATAGCCCCAGGATTTTGTGCCTGCACCAACTAGGGCTGACGTTTATACAGGTCCACACTGGTAAAGCCATATTGGTCATTAACATATGCAAATAGTTCCATATCATTAGCAAATACATCTCTCTAAAACTCTTTTCAATATCTAGCCAGGAAGTTTACACATTGTGTCAAATGTGAAATATTTTGAATATTGTCCCCTTTCAACACTTAACACCATAGTCTGGCATAAATGAATCTGGTGTTTCTTGATTGTCCCAGGACCTAGTACAGTATCTAGCACCTACTAGCTACTTCATATGCTTGCTCACTCCCTGGAAAAATATTTGAGTCTGTTGCAGAGCAGATACTATTGAAGGATAGAGATGTAAGGTGAAGAAGTGACAAGCCATATTCTTACAGAGTTCACTGCTTAATGGGAGAAGCCAGGAGACAGCGGTAGCACAGAAGAGGGAATTACTAACCTCTCCATGGCATTTGGGACCAGAGGGGATGGAAGAATGGATCATTCAGTGAATAGCTGTGTGAATGAGTCCTTAGATAGTTGGATGAATGAATTATGGTTGATAGAAAGATGTATAAATACAATAATGGATAGATAAATGGTTTGATGACGGTTTGGATACATAAATGGTTGATTGGGTTGGTAGATGGGAGGGTGGGTATTTTGATAGACAACAGGTAACAGTTGGATGCATGGTATACCCATCCATATAGTTGGATAAAAGAATAGCTGGGTGGTGTGATAATTATATAAATGGTTGAATGGGTGGTATGGCTAGTTGGATGTATAAATGGAAAAATGGTTGGATGTTGAATGCATTGTTGCGTAGATGAGTCAATAGTTGGAGTGCTGTTTGGGTAGATGGTTAAATAATTAGATGAGGATCCTGGGGATATAGATCGGTGCTTACCTCACATGCAAGTGCGCTGGGGTTTGATCCTCAGAACTGCAGAAGCTAGGCATGATAGTATACACCAGTAAAACCTAGCACTTGGGAGGCTAGGGCAGGAGGATCAGAAATTTAAGATTATTCTCAGCTTCAAAGGGAGTTCAAGTTTGAGAACAGTTCAGAATTTATGAGTGTTTCAAAAAGCAAAAAAAAAATAGTTGGATGTAGTGATAGTTGGATCAGTGAATTGATAGATGGATGGATTTTTTTTTCTTTTTAAATTTTATTTATTTGTTTTCCAATCCCAGTTCCCCCTCCCTCCTCTCCTCCCATTCTTCCCTTCCCCCATCCCACCCCTCATCTGCTCCTCAGAGAGGTTGAGACCTCCTCTGGGAAGTCAGCTAAGTGTTCCATCACCTCGTTGAGGCAGGATCAAGGCCCTCACCCCCTCCATGCCTAGGCTGAGCAAGGTATCTCTCCACAGAGAATGGGCTGTATAAAGTCAGTTCATGCATTAGAGTTCGATCCTGGTCCCATTGCCAGTGTCCCCATGCACTGCCCAAGCCACACCATTGTCACCTGTACTCAGGAGGCCTAGTTGGGTCCTAGGCAGGGTCCCTATTTGTCAGTCTGGAGTTAGTGAGTTCCCACGAACTCGGGTCAGCTGATTCTGTGGGTATCCCCATCATGGCCTTGACCCCTTTGTTCATATTGTCGCTCCTCACTCACTTCGTTTGTACTCCGGTGCTCAGCCCAGTGGTTAGCTGTGGATCTCTGCATCAGCTTCCATCTGTTTCTGGAAGAGGATTCTAGCTTCACTAGGGTTGTAAACTGTAGACTGGTTATCCTTTGCTTGATGGCTGGGTGAATGGTTGAGTGGACAGTTAGGTAGATGAATGGTTGGATGCAGGTATACCACTATCTCCAGTTTGACAGATCATTTTTAGCTTCTTCCGTGCTCTGATACATTAGATAGATCCTTTGATTCCCCTCTCCTCCAGTATCATCACCTAAGAGTCCCAGTGAGATTCAAAGCCCCATTCTCTATAGAGAGATAACTTGCTCAGTTTAGGCATAGGAAGAGCTCTTTATTAGGTGGGGGTTGAGGAGGATCTGGGGGGGGTCTAAGAAAAGGGAGCCAGACCTAAGCCAACACCAAACTGGGAACTATGAAATCTTATCATTGCTGTCTTGTGGGTCTTTATCTTGCTCTGTCCACTCCGTAGACCATTGCCATTTTAGACACTGTCCCTACTTCATCACGTGGCACTTTCCTCCTGCTTGAACTCCATTCTCACTCAGCTACCTCTCTCTACTGTTTTGCAGATGCAAAGAGTTTGGCAGAAATGCTGATAAGGTAGGTGTCATTTAGCTGCTTTCTCTTTGCTCCCCTCCTCCTGATCCCCACCCCCATCCTGATCCCTCAACTCCCTTATTACTGGAACCACCCAAAGAGGTGTCTAATGTCCCTTTGCTCCTGAGCCACCCACTTCCTTTCTTTCCTCCACAGCAAGAACAATCGAAGCTTTGACACCCCTGTGAAAGGGCCACCCCAGGGTCCACGGCTCCACATTGACATCCCTAGGGTCCAGCTGCTCATTGAGGACAAGGAGGGCATCAAGCAGCTGGGTGAGTGACCTGTTCTAGGTGTGCTTCCCCAAAAGCCACAACCCATAGTGGTCAATGCAAGCCCCATGGCATGCCAGGGTTCTAGCTGCAGCCCGCCCACTCTGCAGCCCTGGAATTCACTGTAGCTCTTCCCAAGGGCCAAAGGAGAGAGTTGTCTGGCCTCTCTGGATCTGGTATTCAGCACTGAATAAAGATAAAGAAAAACTGGGGGAGGACTTCAGGTGATTTCTTTCTCCCTTTAGGAGATGACAAGGCCACCATCCCCGTAACCGACACTGAGTTCAGCCAAGCGGTCAACCCACAGAGCTTCTGTACTGGTGTCTCGTTGCACCACCCAGCCCTCATCCAGAGCACAGGACCCCTCATCGATATGTCAGACATCCGGCCAGGAACCAGTATGCATTAATCGCAAAGAGGCAGTCCTATGGGAGTTGGGGCGGGGAATGGGGGTCACTCAGCATGGGGCAGAGTTTTGATTTTAAAAAATGAAAGAAAGAAAGAAAGAAAGAAAGAGAGGCCTAGGGAGCTGACTCAGTCAGTAAAGTGCCTCTGCAAAAGCGCATTTCCTATATAAAAAGCCAAGGACAGAGATACACATCTGTAACGCCAGCTCTTGGGATGCAGAAGCAGGCAAATCCATAGAGCTCACTGCCCAGCCAGCCTAGCAAAATTTGTAAGCTCCAGTTTCAGCAAGAGACCCTAGCTCAAAAGACCAGGCAGGTGGATGACAACAGACATCGATCTCTGGCTTACACACACACACACACACACACACACACACGAACACATACATACACATACATTTTTAGAGAGAGAAAGCGAACACATACAATGGAATGGGGTAGAAGAGTAGACAAGGCTCTGGAGTTAAGAGTCTGGAGGCCTCGACTACAGACATCCTAGCTATAAATGACCTTGGGCATTGCTAATCTTTTCTCTCTGGCTCTCAGTTTCCTTACCTAGAAATCTGAGGCAACGGTTGGGTTTTGATGCTGTCCAAGGACCTTCTGTCAGTGACTCCAGACATAAAGAAGGGCTACATCAAGGACATAGGGGATGACAGCTAGCAGGCCACAGAACAGAGCATCCCATTCTTTCCCATGTGAAAGGAAATGCTGGGGAGGGGTAGGGATCACAGTGCCACCCACTACTCCTACACGTGTTCGGGAAAGCTGCATGGCCAGCATTCCTGGGGGAACCTCTGTGTCTGCTTCTGCCACTACCTTTTCTCCCACTGTTCTTTGTGCTAAGTGCCAGCTGCCTGTGCCTAAGTGCCCTCAGTTGGAGGTTGCTATTTCTTGCCTCCCTCTGTGTAGACCCAGTGTCCAGGAAGAACGTGAAATCAGCCCACAGCACCCGGAACCGGTACTCAAGCCAGTGGACCTTGACCAAGTGCCAGGCCTCCACCCCTGCCCGAACCCTCACCTCCGACTGGCGCACTGTGGGTTCCCAGCATGGCGTTACTGTCACTGAGAGTGACAGCTACAGTGCCAGTCTATCCCAAGACACAGGTGTGTCTAGGGACCTGCCTGCATCCCATCCATCCTCCTCCAGGTCCCCTCAGTCATTGCCTGCTTTCTCTTTCCCAATTCCTTTATAACCAGCCTGTTGTCTAACATCCACATCACTTGCCTTTCTAGCTATCCACTGACTCCCTGTGTGCTGAGGGCTGGGGAGGGGGAGCGGGGAACACTTGACGTTGCTTGGTCAATGGTTTTATTTTGATCTCCCCGAAAAAATATTAGGAAAACACAATGGTGCACTGAACATTTGTTAAAGAAAGAGCTGGTATTACAGGGATTGGTTGCTTTTTTTTTTTTTAAGACTGAAAAATGTTCTGTTCTTCATTAGCCAATGATCTCACTTAACACCACCACTGCCACTCCCCCCCACCCCGTCCGGGGGGAGAGCAGCCAGACTTTCAAATGGCTGCTTGAATCAGGGATGGTGCCAGTCCCATACTCCTCTTCTCTCAACATCACCCCTTCCGTGTCTCCAGACAAAGGGAGGAACAGCATGGTGTCCACTGAGAGCGCTTCCTCCACCTACGAGGAGCTGGCCCGGGCCTACGAGCATGCCAAGCTGGAGGAACAGCTGCAACACGCCAAGTTTGAAATCACGGAATGCTTCATCTCAGACAGCTCCTCTGACCAGATGACCACGGGCACCAACGAGAACGCTGACAGTATGACATCCATGAGCACACCCTCAGAACCTGGCATCTGCCGCTTCACTGCCTCTCCACCCAAGCCCCAGGATGCTGACCGGGGCAAGAATGTGGCTGTGCCCATCCCTCACCGAGCCAACAAGAGTGAGTGCTCAGCCCACATCTGTTCTGGACCCTGCTCCCCAGCCACACAAGCCCTATCTAGATCTTATCCTGTCAGCCTACCCTGGTTCCCTGACAATAATGCAAGAGCAAAGGCTTAAGAACAGCTCAGAACCATTTTCAGCTTCTTCATATTTTGTGTGGTTTTAAACAAGTCACTTAACCTCTCTGATCTTAACTTTCTATCTGTGTAATTCAAATGAAACTATCTCCTTTGCACTGAAAAAAAAAGTCACATAACACATTCATGGCTGACACATGGGAGAGGCTTGTTACAGAGTGGTAATCCTCTTAATCTGGTGAGGGTAGGCAGGGATTGAATGAGTGTGTCCCCAGGCTTGTGACCCTCATTATCCTCTGCCTCTGTGATTCCAGGCGACTACTGCAACCTGCCGCTGTACACCAAGTCAGAGGCCTTCTTCCGAAAGGCAGATGGGCGGGAGCCCTGCCCTGTGGTCCCACCCCGAGAGGCCTCCATGAGGAATCTGCCTCGAGCCTATCACACCCAGGCCCGGCACCTCACTCTGGACCCTGCCAGCAAGCCCTTGGGCCTCCCCCATCCAGGGGCCCCCGCTGCCACCTCTACGGCCACCTTACCTCAGAGGACTCTGGCTATGCCGGCACCCCCAGCCGGCACGGCACCCCCAGCACCTGGTCCCACCCCCAATGAGCCTCCTCCTGCCCCTAGTGCTGCCCCTCCAGCCCCCAGCACTGAACCTCCAAGGGCCGGAGGCCCACACACCAAAATGGGGGGTTCCAGGGACTCGCTACTTGAAATGAGCACCCCAGGGGTAGGGCGATCTCAGAAACAGGGGACTGGAGCCTACTCTAAATCCTACACCCTGGTGTAGGAGTGCTGGCATCAGGAGAAGGGCTCCACACTGGGATCTCTGCACCTCCAGCCTCATACACCAACGTGGCTGTTTCCTGAATTATTTATATTAAATTCACAGATGAAAAAAAAAAGACATGAAAAAGAAACCCCCAAGTCATGAACACTTGTACATAGGACTCTTTTGTACAAATGAAACTATTTTCTTCTTCTCCATGAAGCCAGGGCACAAAACAAGTCAAATCCTCCACCCCATGAAATACGTGTGGAGAGATATATACATATATAGGCAGAATGGGACACAGCAACAATCTATATATCTATATATTTCTCTCACCTTCTTTTGAGTCAGAGGCACAAAGACAGCGATTTTTTTTGCCCTCCTACTCACCCCCTCCCGACTAGGTGATTTTGACACAGACCGAAATCCCAACTCAGAGACACTGCATGCGATTTTACTGTTCCGAGAAAACCAGGAGTTGCTTCAATTTGCAGATGCTTATGTGTTAATACCTTTTTCTATGAAAAAAGACCCAGCGCCGTGTGCAATAAAGGTTATGTTTCTACGTGGTGGCTTTTTTCCCATCTGGCAAAGGCCAGTGGGGAGGGCGGAGAGGCCTCTGTCCCGGGTCTGGGCTTTGACCCTGTGCTGGAAGCTTTTCGAAAGGCTCGCAGTTAGCCAGGGTGCATCCGTTGAGTGTGTCTTTTGTTCTCAGATCCATGCTGGGTTCTAAGAGGCGACCAGCTCCATGACTTTGAGCAAGTGCCTAAACCCCTCTGAGCCAGTTTTCTTGTCTACAGATGGAATGTGCATGGAGCCCCTGCAATGAGGCAATCAGGGAATGTTTGCCGGGAAGCCTAGAGCAGGTAATGGGAGTCGCCTGGATTCTCTTCCAGAAGACCCGGAGTAGCTAGGGAAGTGTAGCTGCATGAACCACTAGTGCACAGTTACACGAGATGTACAAGTGAATATATGCACTACTTGGGGATCCAGCCAGAACTCAAAGCTCTGGGCTGACATGGGACAAGGTGTGGTCACAGGGAGGAGAGATCGCTGGAGGTCAGAGGGCAAAGGGGCTCAAAGACAGAGGAAACAGAGTATATCCATAGGCTCAGAACAGAAGGGCAACAACACCAGGTTTGGAAGGAGTCAGCAACTCAGACAGCAGAGAGAAGGGGAGACAAGTGTCACATGGAGGATTTAGGTATACAGTAACAGCATTTCTGGTGACAGGGTCCATCCTAGGAGGCTGCCCGTGACCTCCCTCCATGGCCACAAAGGTTTGGAGCAGCAGAGGAAGGGAAAGCCAGTCACAGATGAGAGTACAGAGTGTTTCTGCCCCGTGGCCAGCCCCGTGGCCAACCCCATGACCAGCCCCGTGGCCAGCCCCAGGGACACAGGGCTGCAGATCTGGAAGGAGGGTGGGTCTGAGGCCTGCTGTTTCTGAAGATAACAGGACTGATAAGGACCAACAGGCGGCACAGAGAGAGAAGGATGGTGCAGCATGCAGGCAGATCACACCAAACAGCCTGGGCCACAGAGCAACCCTGCCTGGTTTATGTGGGATGTCCAGGAATTAATATGAACAACCATATTAACAGGTAAGGGAAGGAGTAAAGGCTAAGTTCATAGAGAAGTGCCCAACTCAGCCCCTCCACCCAAACAGATCCCAGAGAACTGGCTAACAATGTGGTGAAAACCAAGGCCCTGGTGCCAGCTCAGAACCTGACACCTCCCGTGACTATGTGCACCATCTGCAGGTCATGTCTGGAACTGCAGACACAATAATCAAACCTAGAAGCTCCGCCTAGAATTAACTTAGTAGGTGTGCACGCACGCACGCACGCACCTCTGCTTTCTGAACACTGGGAAACAAACACAAATCAGACCTAGCTCCAGGCAGAACACACTCAAGAAAAACTTAACTCCTCAGAGCCCATAGTAGTTAGGAAACGGAGCCACCCTCCGAGGGACTGCAAAGGGGACATTGTCCTGAGAATGTATTGTGGAGCCCTGAGGTGGGGGGGGGGGGGCAGGAGCATTCATCACATAGCCTCCTAACCTCATTGCTGATTTAGGAGATGTGTCAGGATTTCCATTTGACAGACAAGAAAGCTAGGCCCTCAGGGGTTAGGAAACTTCCAAGTTTAGAAGATCAGAAAGAGACCACAATGAGGCTAAACAGACTCTTTAGCTCTTAAGAGTGACTCTTGGCCACTGAGTCACACTACCCAGTGTTCCACTGTTTATAGTCTGAGTTTAGCTCTGCCGTGACGATGCTGCCATAGAAGAATCCAGCCTGTGAGCAAACTGGCCTGAAGCAGGTAAGCAGTGGATACTGAGCTGTCCGGTCAGATGAGCCTTGATGCAGGCTGGATAGGGTGGGGAGCACTGCACGCTTCTCTGTGGAGAGACACAGTCAGTGTTGGAAGGGTACAGATCAGCCTGGGAGGCTGCTGGAGAACCAAGGAGGGCTGTACAGGTTGAAAAAGGATGAGAGGGGCAATGGGAAGCCAAACAGGAGCCAGTTAAAGCCTGTGCAACTGATCCGGCCCCTTACTAACACACACAAGGTCTGGAAATTCATACAGGCTAGGCTGGAGTGTAACTCAGTCAGTAGCATGCAAACCTAGCACATGTGGAGGCCCAGGTTCAGTCTGCAGCACCACCTGAACCAGCTATGATAGCACATGCTCGTAATCCCGGTTCTCGGGAGGTGGAGCCAGAAGTTTAAGGTCACCCGTGACTACACAGGGAGTTTGAGGCCAGCCTGGGATATGTGAGGCCCTATCACAAATGGGAAGGCAGAGGAGAAGGAAGATTGGAAGAGGAGGAGAAAGAAGCAGAGGAAGAGAAGAAATGGGGAGGAAGAGGAGGAGGAAGAGGAGAAGGAGAAGGGGGAATCGGGTTTGTACAAACCCAGACTATTCTACTTCCTGATAATGCTGAACCACACCATGTGACTGGCTGATGCAAGGCTGCCTGTTAGAAACACACCCAGATCCCCCAAAGCCCTACCCCTTGTCATTTATCTTCAGCAAAATGAAGACCTGGATCAATGACCTTAAATGTCTATCCATCCTTTCCAGATATCTCCCTTGTACCCTGCAAACAAAGCTACCTTGAGGGCCTTCATCTTCAAAATGTGGTCCAAAGACTAACAGCCTCACCAGCCCTAGAAGCAAGCAATGTGACTCCTCAGGCCCCACCCTGGAGTCACCAACTGTAACCCAGAGGCCGTGTCTGGCAATGTGCCAGGAGTGCAGATAGGCATAGAGGTTTGGGAAGTCCTCTCCAGAAGGCTGTCAGAGAGACCACCCCGTGTCTGCCCACACTAGAGCTAGACTAGTGGGTCTCAAACTTAGCTGCACAATAGAGTCTCTGGAAGACCTGGCTAACAACCACAGAAGCCAGAATCTCACCAACCCAGTCAAATCAGCCCTTCTTGGCATTAGGCCAGGAATTTGTATTTTTATTGTGGTGAAAGTACATACCACAAAAATTTCCATTTTAAGTATTTTTAGACATACAATTGATCAGCATTGAGTACATCCACTTAACTATGCAACTGTCCCTCTCCTCTTCTAGAACTTTCTACTTTATAGGTTTGACTGCTTGGGGGACCTCATATGAGGGCAGTCATTCAATATCTGTCATGTAATAGCTAGCTTATTTCACATAGAATAATATCTTCAAGTTTCAGCCATGTTGTATTTTTACTTGTTTGTTTGTTTTGGTTGGTTGGTTGGTACTTTGAGATGGGGTATTTCTGTGAAGCACTGGCTGGCTTGAACAGGCTGGCCTAGAACTTATGGCAGAAATCCTTCTGCCTTCACCTGCCAAGTGCATGAAATTCAGGTGAGCACCCATCACACCTGACCATGTTGCATCTTTTGCTGCTGTGTTTTTGTTTTTGTTTGGCTAGAGACAAGTCTTCTCTCTATATAGCCCAGGCTGGCCTTGAAGCCTCACTGCTCCTTGCCTCAGCCTGCTAACTGCTGAGGTGGGAGCCACTGTACCTGTGTTTTTGGGAGAGAGAAGATGAGAAATTGATGACAACATATGACAATTTTTTTACAATTATTGAGTGTACATGTGTGTGTGTGTACAGGTGTGCCCATGTGAGGCATGCACATAAGTGGCAGGGTGTACAAACGGAAGTCAGAGGACAACTTACAAAAGTCAGCTTTCTCCTTCCACCATGTGAATTCCCAAGGTTGAACTTAGTTCATCAGGCTTAGGGGTGGGCATTTTTACCCACTGAGCCATCTCCATTCCTGTATCAGAAATTCATTACTATTCAAAGATAAGGTGTATTCCATCGTATGCATTCACCACGTTTACTCCATCTTTTATCTGTGGATGCGCATACCTTCCAAGCATTATGAATAACACTGCTAGGGACATGGGTGTGTGAGTATCTGGATCTTGCTTTACATTCTCTTGAGCTTATGATTAGAAGAATTTTTTTGAGTTATATAACAAATGTACATTTCACTTTTTGAGAAACTGCCAAACTGTTTTCCACCAGTGTTGTTGTTTAGTGGTTTGATTGACTGGGAGATGTTTATTTTAGACTGGATCTCATTTTGTAACCCAGGCTAGCCTGGACCTCACAGGCAATCCAAACTGGCCTTGAACTTGTGGTGTTTCTCCACTTCAGCATCTTCAGTGATTATAGACATGAGCCACCCACACCTGGCTAAACGAGGACCACTGGTGAAACCCATTGTGACTTGTCTTGTTCCTGTCACAGGGCTGGGCAAGTATTCTACTACTGAGCCATACCTCCAGGAACATCTGTATTTTTATGATTTTTTTAATGCATATGAGTGTTTGCCTACACGATTGTGTGTGTATCAGCTGGATGCTTTGTGCCCACAGAGGTCAAAAGAGGGTGTCAAATTTCCTGAAGCTATAGTTACATATGTATGAGCTACCCTATGGGTGCTAGAAACTGTACCTGGGTCTTCTGCAAGAGCAGCAACTGGTCTTAACCATCGAGTAATCTTTCCAGTCCCTAATATCTGTATTTTTAACAAACAAAATGATATCCAAGCATTTTTACATGTTTTTAAATGTCTGTGTGTGTGAGCACACACATACACACACTCACGCACACTAAAGGTCAAAGAACAACTTGAAAGAATTGATTCTCTTTCTACCACATGGGTTCTGGGGCTTGAACTCAGATGGTTAGGCTTGGCAGTCAGTGTCTTTACCCACTGAACAATCTTGCTGGCCTCCAAGCATCTATTCATGAACCAAAGACCCTGAACACTTCAAGTAATATTGAGCCAGACATCAGAAACACAAAGGCCCTGTGCTCATCTTTCTGCCCTCAAGGATACAAATTGGCCAGAGGCAGCTGAGCATGGTGGAACATACCCATAATCCTAGCACTTTGGAGAAGACAATGGGAGAATCAGTTTAGGGTCATCTCCAACTATTTAGGGAGTTCGAGGCTAGCATATGCTACAGAGACCTTGCCTCAAGAAGAAAAGGAGGAGGAGGAGAATAGGAAGAGGAGGAGGAAGAGGAAGAAGGAAGAAGGAGGGAGAGGAGGAGGAATTGGCAAAAAGTGACTGAGAAGTGACAGTTCTGCATGTGACTACAGTTCCAGGCTCCCTCAACTTCTAGATGGGGCCACAAGACTGTGTGCCGACAGGCAGAATGTGGCAGAAGTGAGACATGTTGACTTCACGTCTAGTTCATTAACATTTTCCTAGTTACCCCTGCTCTCCCCAGCTGGATTCCAATGCCCAAAGAGAGACTACGCACCTCTTAGTGAAGAAGGTGGCGAAGCCACTGGCAGCTTGGGCACTATCTTAGTCAGGGTTCCTACTGCTCTGAAGGAACACCAAGACCACGGCAACTCTTACAAAGAAATACATGTAATTGGATCCTGCTCACAGGTTCAGAGGCTTAGTCCATTATCATCATGGCAGGAAACATGGAGGCACATGAACAGACATGGTACCAGAGGGGTAACTGAGAGATTTACATCTGGATCAGGGGGCAGCAAGAAGAGAGACACTGGGTCTGTTTGAAACCTCAAAGCCCAACCCCAGTGACGCACTTCCTTCAACGAGGTCACGCCTACTCCAATAAGGCCACACCTCCTAGTAGCGCCACTCCCTGAGACTATGGAGACCATTTTCATTCAAATCACCACAGGCTCCTACATGTGTGCTCAGAGCAGAGGGCCTTCCAACCTGCCAACACCACGTGGATTTCATATGAACAAGAAGTAAACTTTTAATGTGTTAAATTACTGGAGTTTTGGAGTTCATCTTTACAACAGTTAGTATCATCCTAAACTCTGACAAAGAGGAAGTTGGCTCTCGTCCATCAATAACCCAGGACCAGGCCTCTCTCCCCTGGCATAAAGACTGGATTCCAGGCCAAGGGAAGATTTAGAGAAAAGCTACTGGCGAGCCAAGAGGAGAGAATGTGTGGTCAGTAGGACAGCAGGAGGGGGGGGCCGAGTGGGGTCCAGCCCTGAGGATGGACCCTATCCTCTCTCCCAGAATCCACTTCTCCCGGGCAGTGGCATTAACAAGGGGGAGGGAAGAGCTGCCAGCTATGTGTTGCTCTCACGATGATCCACACATGGCTTTGGTGTCTTATAACTAAAGGTCTCATAGTTCAAAGAAGCCTCCAAGGCCTCCTAATCCAAGCTGCCATCCAAATCTTAAAGTCCTTCTGCAACCAGCAAGGGCTGACCTGCCCAGGTATAGCCCCTTTTATAGCATCAATGCATCCCCCACAGGTTATGTCAGAAACTTCACAGTCGGGGCTGGAGAGATGGTTCAGAGGTTAAGAGCATTGCCTGTTCTTCCAAAGGTCCTGAGTTCAATTCCCAGCAACCACATGGTGGCTCACAACCATCTGTAATGAGGTCTGGTGCCCTCTTCTGGCCTTCAGGCATATACATAGACAGAATATTGTATAAATAATAAATAAATATTAAAAAAAGAAACTTCACAGTCCCCAAAACTGTATGTTGACAGTATTTGAGTTCTTTGCAGTGGGGGGTTAGGATTAGATGGGGTCACAGTATTCTTCCTACCGCTGGGATTGGACGGTCTGATCAAGAGCAATGGAAAGGAGGGCAGGTTTTATTTAGCTTTTACTTCTGGGTCACAGTCCATCGCTGAAGGACATCAAGGAAGATCCTCAAAGCAGAAACCATGGCGGAATGCTGCTTGTTGGCCCTATAGCTTTCTTAGACAGCCCAGGACCATCCACCTAGGGCTAATCCTGCCCATATGAGCTGGGCCCTCACTCATCAATTAACAATCAGAAAGATCCTCCACGAACACCCCACAGGCGATTCTGATTTAAGCAATTCTTCAGCTGAAGCTTCTCCTCTCTGATGGCATTTAGCTGTGTCAGGTGAACAAGGCAAACCAGGACAGATGGGGTCATGAGGATGGGGCTGCACCATAACATCGGTAGCTGTGTAAGTAAAGAAGCTGAGCTAATATGCTTCTGTCTTTCCTAGATGCCCTCCATCATGTTATAATACAGTGTCATAGTTAGGGTTTCTATTGTTGTGCAGAGACACCATGACCATGGCAACTCTTACAAGAAAACATTTAATTGAGGTAGCAGCTTACAGTTCAGAGGTTCAGTCCACTATCATCGTGGCGGGACATGGCAGTATGCAAACAGACACAGTTCTGGAGAGGTAGCTGCTTCAAGTGGATATGCAGGCAACAGGAAGTAGACTGTTTCACTAGGCGTGGCTTGAACATGCATGAGACCTCAAAGCCCACCTCCACAGTGACTCCACACTTCCTCCAACAAGGTCACACTTACTCCCACAAAGCCACACCTTCCAATCGTGCTATCCCATTTGGGGTCATTTTTTTCAAACCACCACATATAGCAAGATCTTACCAGGCTCTGGGCAGATGCTCCCACCTTGCTCTATTGGACTTTTCAGCCTTCATAGCTATGAAGAAATAAAGGCCTACTTATAGATAACTCAGTCTTGGACATTTTGTTATATAGCAAGAGAAAACAGACAGAGTACAACAGAAGTGACACAGCTATCTGTGGATGACTCTGCCAACAAAATCTCCCTTTATACCAGGCCTACACTGTCCCCTCAAAACAAGTCTCATGCCACCGCTATGTGGCAGCATTTCACATACAGATGGTGGTTAACCCTGGCTGTCACCTCACCAGCCTGAGAGCTGCCTCAGGAACCACAGAGTGCATCTGTTTTCAGAGATAATTGGATCATGAGGGCTCTGACCTAATGCACGGTCTGACCCATTAGTGGAGGGTGGCAGAACTCTGGAAGGTGGAGGCAAGTTGGAGGAAGTAGGTCACCAGGATGTGCCACTGACCTGACCCTTTGCTACCACTCTGCTCTGCTTCCTGTCTACCACAAGGAAAAGAAACTCCTCCACCAGAATGTTCTGTCCAAGTTCATGCAGCTGAGACACCAAAGGCTGAATCCTCTAAAACTGGGAGCCAAAATAAATCCTTCCTCTTTAACTTACTTCGGTAAGGTATTTTTCATAAAGTAATTCAAATCTATAGCCTTTGGACGGTTTTTAGCTGATAAACTCCCCTATGTGCAAAGGATGGTCCCATATTTTTCCTGGACCCATGACAAGGGTGCCTTAAGGACAAGACATGTAAGCTACAGGTGGATAGACCGATAGGGGAAACATGGCTAGGCCATTCTCTATATCCACCCTTCTTGGCTGACCAAGGTAGACTGTGCCATTCCATGCCTGATCCCGCATATCTGTAGCTACTCATGATCCACCAGTACATAGGTGGCACATGACATCGCACAAGCTCTGAGTTGTGTATGATCCAGGCTCAGCATCAGAAATGCCACTGCCAGACGCCCACAGAGTCCCTCCCCATCACAGGCACATGACTGGGTGACTGCCACATTGCTCCCATCCCCCATCTTCCCAATGTCTCCCAGGCTGACACCCTCCTAGGAGAGAAGACCCTGCTCTCCACTCACTCCCCAAAGCCCATGGTTTTGGAAACTGGCAAGGGGGTGGCCATCATCAAGCCAATCCTGTTGAATCTGGTTACCATGAGGCAGAACATGGAGAGTGACCTACCTAGCCCAGAATAGATTTGTTGTAGATAGACGTGGTAGGGCTACACTGGATCCCTACCCAGTCCCAGGTAGCAGGAGACTAAGCGGCGGGATCTGTAAAGCCAGAGTCAGCCAGGGAATTAGATAGCCCCCAGGCTGGAGAAACATACTGACTTCTACGGTTAACTGTGGGAAGCTGTGCAAGGCACAGAATCTCCACATTCCTGGTTCCCTGCAAGGGCAGCAATGATGGCTCCTCCCAGCAGGTGCTCAGACCTTAGGGTTTGCTGAGCGCTATTCTGAGGGCTCCTTTACTCTACAGGACAGGCGCAGCTATGAAGCCTATTCTCACATGGAAAAGAGGGTAGCATGGGAACCAGTGACACTCCCTTATTTTTCCTTTTTCTGTGGTGGGGGTGAAGGTGCATTTCAAGGTGTATGAAGCACAATCAAAAGCTCAGAGACAAAAATTGGAGTTCAACCTAAAGGTCAGAAAAGCAAAGCAGCCAGCCAAGCCACTGCTTCTCACCTCTACCTCAGTCCGAAATGGCGATCCTGCTCCAGGAATCTCAAAAATGAGATTGAGAGAGCTGTCTCCTCTCGTTTTATAATCCTCTCTAGTTCTGGGATTAAGGGCATGCACCACTGCCGCCTGGTTTCTATGGCAAACCAGTGTGGCTGCTGGGAATAAATGGTGTCATTGTGGCTACTGGGATTAAAGGTGTTTGACATTGCTGCCTGGTCTGTAAGGCTGGCCAGCATGGCTGTTTTACTTTCTCGATCCCCAGGCAAGCTTTATTTATTAAAATACAATTGCAATGCCACTACAGGTGTGTATGGAGGTTGGAGGACAAGCCTGTAAAGTCAGGTCTCTTTCCACCTTTACACCGGCTCCAGGGTCTGAACTCAGGTGGCCAGGTTTGTACAGCAAGCACTTTTACTCTCTGCGCTATCTCGCCACACCTCCCCTAAACTCTAACTTATTACCTCTGGAGAGCAGACGTATCTGTCCTCGGTGTTCTCAACTCTACACCAGATAACAAGAGCCATGAAGCAGGCTGACCACTCCTGTAGTTGAACCTGAACCAGGTCAAAGACCTGGGGCAGCTCCATACACAGCCTCCGGCACACTGCCTATCCCAGCCCATTTCTTGACTGACAGGAGTCCTTGGGTGGGTAGGCTGGGGAGGGGAAGGGGACACAACACAGGAATGCTACTCCCAGCAAGACCTATTGCTGAGCTGACTTTGGGACTTCAATAGTGCTGTCCCAGCTCAGGCCTGATTACCCAGATGATTCAGCCAGGTCTCCACCTGATTAGAGACTCGTGCCTGGGGAAGCAATCAGGTGGGTGTAGAGTGCATGGAAGAGAAATGGTCACTTCTAGGAAGGTTGCCCAACGAGGACAGTTGGCGGCCCTTGTGCTCAGCTTTGCCTCCAATCCTGGAGCCAGTGTGGAGCCTGTTCTGTTCATCCCACACTTGGCATCAGTATCTTCTCCCCTAGGCTCCCCTCGTTCTCACATGAGAACCTGAAGCATAGGGAAAGAGAGCATTGCTGGAGGGGTCAGAAGTGGAAGGGGGGTCAGAAGTGGAAGGGAGCTAGAAGTAGAGGGGGTCAGAAGTGGAGGGGGGTCAGAAGTGGAGGGGGGTCAGAAGTGGGAGTTAGAAGTGGAGGGGTCAGAAGTGGAGAAGGATCAGAAGTGGAGGGGGGTCAGAAGTGGAGGGGGTCAGAAGCGAAGAGGAGTCAGATGCAGCTCTCTCATGCTTGCATAGGCTCCAGAAGGAATTAGCACTATCCGCTGTTTTCAAAGAATACGTACAACATATGATGTCGACAGAAAGACTTTGATGCCTTTTGAATATTGAGCTATGTGAACAGGACCCATGCTAACTGTCACTTAAAGTTCCCTCCAGGAGCAAGATGGCTCAGCCAGTAAAGACACTTCTTGCCAAGTCCAACGACCTGACTTTAATCTCCAGGTCCCACACAATGGAGAAGTAACTCCCACAATTTGTCCTCTGGCCTTCACAGATATACAACACAAATGTAATTGTGTGTGTGTGTGTGTGTGTGTGTGTGTGTGTGTTTCCCCCCAAAGCCTCTGATAGCCTCCCTAGGCTGTTTCCTTCCTATATGTCAGGAATAGGCTGAATAAGGCCTCAGCTCAAAACAGCTTGTACCTACTCCTCCTCAAGTGTGCTGACGCGGTGTTTAGTGTGGGAACCTTAGGAAAATGGTTAGACATGGAGACAGAGTCCTTGTGAATGTGAGCCTAAGGGACCACATCTCCCCTCTCACTATGAGAGCACAGCTACAAAGCACTGTATGTGAACCAGAAAGGCCCTCACCAGAAACTGAATCTCCAGTCTCCAGAGCTGTGAGGGGAACTTGTGCTGTCTGCAGTCCTAGTTCATAGGGTCTGGAAGGTCTTGTGGTTGTTCTTGGCTGTCAACTTGACAACACCTGGAACTAAATGGAATCTAAAAACGGAGGGCACACCTGTGAGGAATTTTTGCTTGTTCTGAAGTGGATGGATCCACTTCTAGTCCAGATTTCTGAGGAAGGAAGACACACACCTTTGATACAGTTCTTGAGGCAAGGGAGACACACACCTTTAATCTGGGCCACCCCTGCTGGGAGCCTGTATAAGGGCATGGAAGGCAGAATGCTCTTTGCCTGATTACTCCCACCTTGCTAGCCCATCCCTTCACTGGCATTAGAGCCTACTTCTTGGAAATTCCAGCGTCTACTGAAGGCCAGCTGAGACGTTGGCTGGGCAACTTCTGAATCCTTGGGCCTTTTGTCCAGCCACTGTATGATTAGCAGGATCACAGCCTATGGGTCCTTCTAATAAACCCCTTCCTATAGAGATTCGTTCTACAAGTTGTTTCTCTAGAGAACCCCAACTAACACAGAAGGGCAAGGTGCAAGGATTGAGCTTGTCACTACAACACCCTATCAGCACCCCCAACTTTGTAGTGTTTTTTATAGCAGCCCAAACTCAATCCCTTTCAGCTGGCTCCAAAGGTCTATGATTTGAGTTTCCCAGCTGGATTCTAAAGTCCAAGAGAGGAAAAGAGATAGGACAATCTGTTTAATTTTTTCCCCTGTGGCAAACATTTATTTTTTATTTTAATTATTTATTTTTAAATTTTTTATATTTAATTTTGGTTTTTATTGAGCTACATATTTTTCTCCACTTCCCTCCCTTCCTCCACCCTCCCCTTCTGCCTTCTCCCATGATCCCCACACTTCCAATTTACTCAGGAGATCTTGTCTTTTTCTGCTTCCCATGTAGATTAGATTGTTTTAATTTTTTTAAATTTAAATATATTTATTATTAAGAGGCAGGTTCTCACTATGTAGCCCTGGCTGTTCTAAACCTCACTTTGTAAACCAGATTGGTCTCAAATTCAGAGATCTACCTGCCCCTTCCTCCTGAGTACTGGAATTAAATAGGAACGCCACCATGCCTACCAATACCAGCCCCCATTTTTTTCTATACTGGGGACTGATCCCAGGGTCACACGCATGCTAAACGAGTAAATTATATGGTACTACATCCCAAGGCCCCCCAAATTCCCTTTTTAAGCCCTAACCCAGGGAGGTTTTACTACCCCAGCTGGAAATCAACAGTTTCAGGATTCTAGGTGTGCAGACCAAGCTGCCAGGGACTGTGATGTAAGCCTGGAAGAAACAGTTTTTGACACAGGGCAGCTGTGGGCAACGGAACTGGACTTTTAGGAACAGATGGATCTAGTTCGAATCCTAGTTACTAGTTCTGTGTATTTGACCTACAGTTACTTAACCTTTCTAATCCTAAATTTCTTCATATGTTTCCTAAGGTTAAGATTACAAACAAGAGCTTAAGAGAACCATAGCACACAGAAGCATTCAATAGCTATCAGCTTGACGCCTCCCTCATTTCCTTCTTCATTTCTAGGAAGTGGCTAGGACATTAGGCTAAGCTCTTCTGTTTTCAGTTGGTTGTCTATACAGCTGCATGAAGGAAGGCCGTGTGAGCTGGTTCTCCTAGCTACTCCCTTGCTGCAAACCCAAGAGTATCTATAGACTGTTCACCCGGGGCGGGGAGCAGACCCCACTTAACGGTGCCAGCTTACAGCTGGGGTGCAGGGCATGGCTTTGTCTACACAGGAGAAGAAACTCACAGTCTTTGGGGAAATGGCCCTGTGGGTCTCCAGCCTGGCAAGTGGAAACAGGGAAGGAGCGAGTAGTGAATGTTAACGAGTACTCCTTGAGAAGTGGCGGCAGGTGGAGGGTGGAGGGTGCTCTGGGGAAGGGGGATGGTGTGCAGGGCTCTATACTAGGAGTCCCATGCACCTAAAAGTCTCTGAGCCTTGCTTTTGTCACCCATAAAAATGGAGCAAACCACACCTGCACCAAAATCCACACTGTTGGATGATTAGATCAGATACCCAAGGAGAGAATTCATAAACATTGTCCCCATCTCCCTTTCCCACAGGAGGAAGGACACAAAGGCCTGCAGAGAGACCAACACATTCATAGGACTGCCTTATAGAAAACGGACTTGCAGAGATTTAATAGATGCAAAAAGACACAGGATTGTCAACAGGGTCGGTCGGATCACACAAGCTGCTCTCAAGGCACACAGAGTAGAACAAATAACAAAATGGACTTTTTCTGCATGTGGTCAACTGATGACTTAAAAATTTACCTAAGAGGGTAAAAGCCAACTGGTTCTTAGGGTCGTATTCCATGGCGAAGAAATGAGCAACAAAGCAGTGAGTGGGTTTCTGCAGGTTGCAGGGATAAAGGCAGCCCACAGCTTCTCAAGACAAGAAAAACGAGGCATTTTGTTTAAACAATGAGACAGATGCCAAGAACATCTCCTGCAGAGCCCACTGGGGGACGTGGGGCTGTAGAGGCTGTGCCAGAAGCACCAACTGGCCAAGACAGTCCCTGCCAGTACCAGGTAGTCAGCCCTCCACTGAGCTCTGGGAAGAGTTGATAGCTGGATTAGGACAGGGGTGGCCCAGGTGGAAGGACAGATGGACACAGGGCTCACAGATACACGAGGATGTTGTAGGAAGAGAAATATCCAGGCGGAGCAGAAGCCATCCCCATCTTTCTCTATGGCTTTCTTTTTGGCTTCCTGAAGAGATAGGTGTTTGAGACCTGAGAGCACCCTAAGGGAGGGAAGGCTGCTCGCCCTGAGGAAAGCCCAGTGCTGGTTGAGGGGAAAGATGCAGAACATCTGGGGCCCGGGAACAACTCCAGCAGGACTCAGGCAGCTGAGCCCAGACCTGAGAGAGTCGAAAGAAGACATTAAAAAAGAAAAAAAGCCAAAAAGAGAGGAACGGATGTGACCCTTGCGGGGCTGAGGTATCAGAAAGACTGCTACAGGTCCAGCACAGCCAAATTCCAGGGCATGGCCATGCCAGGGGGCTGTCCTGAGCAAAGGACCACACTCTCCTCCTCCATGAGAGCCCTTGGCAGGACTTGAATGCCAGGAACCCAAGCTCCAAGGAGACTCCCTAGGCCTCCCAAGGCAGCTGCTTTAATTGAAGGTGGCCACATTCCTGAAGTCCCCAGCAGCCGCTTTGATGCAGAAGCTTGAAGATGTCCGTATATTCCTGCTCAGGATAGTCCATGGGCGAAGCGTGTGTGGCTGTTTACAGTCATGACGAGTTTCCCGCCTACCTACCTGGGGGTTCCTCCGAGTCCTGGGTGGAACACACAGCGGAGGACATGCTTGATCAGAGGGAAATAAGGTGCTGATGGCGCCTCAGGCACTTGGTGTAGACGAGGAGGCCACCGCCCTGACACACACACACCCCCACAGGCCTCAATAGTGAAACACATTCAGTCTGTTGTTCTCATCCAGGCCCAGCTGCAGTAAGTTTGAAGTGGTTGTTGGTTTGGGCGCCGAGGAGAAGAGCTGTCTGGCCACAAAGTGAAGGAAAACTAGATGGCTGAGCACGTCCAGGTGGGTGCTAAGAACAGGTCAAAGGCCCAACAGGATGCTCCTCAGACATCAGAGGCCTGTACAACAAGGAAGGGACAAGGGTTTGGGGGCCAACTGAAAGGATACACCTTGGGGTCATCCTTGAAATGTTCTAGCCACTTTCGGTTAGACTCGATCATGCTCTGGATGCTGACGCTGTCCATCTTGGGGACTCGAGAATGGGAGCGCTGCAGGAGGTGGAGCTGCTCACTGGGGAAGAGGAGGAGAGCTTAGAGTGTGAGGAGAGGGAGAGCAGGCAGGAAGTGGGCTGGTGTGGGTGGCAGACTCAAGCACCTTCCCCCTCCTCCTCTCACTGGTCCACTAGTGTCCCTGTAAGCCCTCCAGCAATTCAAAGGTCCTCCTCTGGTCCCCAGAGGGAAGGTAGTGACTGCCCTCCAACCCTTTCTGAGCACTTGATGCAGAATCTACTCAGAGCCTTCACATCTGTCTGTCCTCAGCCAATCGCAGCAGGAAGCCTCCCCCGTCAGCTCAAATACTTACACAGCGCCAGCTCTCAGACTGACCCAGAGAGCAGACATGGCTGCGGGATTTACACTTAGGACGGGGGGGGGGGGGATATTTGGCAGGGAATAAGATGAATAGGAAATTAATAACGGGACTAAATAATCGTCTGTCTGTCTCCCCATGGGGCGTCCCCTTACTCCAGATGTTGCTCAACAAGCACTGGAAAAGAAGAGGCCATAGGAATCAGACAAAGACCAACGGCAAAGACGGGCCAGACCCCAGGGCTAGTGGGGCAGTAGGAAGAGCTGGGTCTCCCTCAGGCTCATGTCTCCTCACAGACCCAGCAGACAACATCTATAGAGCTAGTTGGACACGCCCCTCCCCACACCCACTGAACCTCAGCAGCAGGGTTTGACTATTCACTTGCTCAGACCGAGGCAGGACGCAGATAACTCTGGACTGGGGACCTGCCTGGGTCCCTGGTACCACCTCCCCAGAGAGGTCCATACACTGAGGCTTTTGACTGAGAGGCTTACCTTACAGACACATAGCCCAGCTTGTTCTCCAGTGGGGGAGGACAGCCGCTGAGCAACGGGATGCCAGCTGCAACAGCAAGGAGTTCAAGGGCAGTTGAGCCAGCCCCGGCCTCAGCGAGCCACTTCCATGTTCACTACCCGCGCCTCCTGCATTCCCAGAAAAGGATGTCCCCAGAACAAACAATGGCAGGCAAAGTTTCTGTGCTGAAGGTGAGAGACGGGTGACAGACAAGAACTGTCCTATTTACTATGATGCTAAAAACCTAATTTTCAATTTGGGCTGGGGCAGAAAATGTTGTTACATGTTTCCTCAAATAGCTGCTTTTATGACTTGCGTTGCTCAACAGGGGGTGGACTAAAGGAGGAGACTGGACAGAAGCAGAGCAGAAGCCAGGGTCAAGAGGTCATAGGCAGAGTCAACACCTGGTATCTGACTCTGGAGCTCATTACTAAACCCCACTGAGTCTCAACTTTACTAGAATAAGTACTACCTCAGAGAACGACGATACAGACTAAAGAGGGTTTATGTGTGTGTGTATGTGTGTGTGTGTAAATGTCACGGTGTACTGTATTAATGACAGGCATCAGGATGACAACAATAACGTTTTTTTGATTCTGCCTGGCTCTAGCATTGATAATCAAAGCTCCACACAGTGCAGGCTCGTTGTACAACATCCCAGCACAGACCCTCTAGCTGTAAAGCCAAAACAAGGCCTTCCTTCACCAGGGCCCCACTGACAGAGCCAGATGGGGAGGGAGGTAAGGGGAGGCAAAGGCAAAAGGAAGAATGGTTATGAGAGAGGGCATAAGGGTCCATAAGAGCAGAGAGGTGGGAAGGCTCCACCCAGAAACCAGGTGCATGGGGAAGTGGGGACCTACAAGGAAAATACTTGCGCCACTTCTCCAGCAGGAAGTCATCCACGGTTTGCGAGGAGGAGGAGAGCCTGGTGCCCTGTCCTGGGTCCCAGGCCCACTGGATGGACGTGGGTGTGGCAGATGATGAGGACGGGGGCTTGGTCAGGAGGGAGTAGGCTGGGGTAGGGGCGTTCTTGGAGGACCGAAGCGAGGAGGTGAGGAGTGGAGGTGGTGGCGGCTGGGAGTTGAGGCTGCCCAGCACACTCAGCACGCCATTCAGCTCACTGCTGATCCGCTGAAGGGAACTGCTCAGGTAGTGGATCTTGTTGGGATCAGCGGAACTTGGGGTCAGGGTGACTGAAAGAGGCAGATGGTAGGAAGGATTCAGGATCGAGCTGGCACTTGAGTATCCTACTGCTGCAGGTAACAGGCTAAAGACCTTATGGTAGGACAAAGGATGGATGCAGAGCTTCTGTGTCCCCGACAAGGGGCCCAAGGACATAGACAAAAGGAAAAACAAGGTCCTTGACCCAACCACAGGCCAGAGCAGCCAAGAGTGGGGGGCTGCAGGGACCTGGAGAGAAGAGACTGCAGGGATCTTGGCCCCTTCATCCTCCATGCTGCCGACCCAGGGATGATGATGTACCTCATCCAGGCTCGCTGCAGGGCTTGGAGGAGGAGGCTAGAGTGGCCCCCACATTCCTCCCTCTCCACAACACTGGGCTTCACTTCACCTCTCCCTCCCTGGCTTCCTTGTGTGACACCACTCACTGTGAGGCAGGGGGCAGGACTCAGAACTCTCACTGCTCAAGTCCTCCATGTCACTGAGATCAAAGGTCACCTTCTTGATAGAGGATCCTTTCAGAGTGTCCTCATCAGAGACCTGACAGGTAGAAGTGACCATTAACACTGGCCCTTCCCGTGTGATTTCACTCCACCTGCCTTGTGGTGAGTGAGGACTGAGGTCTGATGAGGTGGTTCTTCTGAGGTCCAAGGTTCTATAGGCACCCCAGGAAAGGCACCCCACAGTGTGCCTCAGTAGAGGGGCTAAGCTAAGAGAACTCAACTGCCTGTGAAGCAGAACCCCATCATCCACCCCAACTTGCAGTCTCCCCATTTGAGTATCTCTGCTACAGTCTCGGGGAAGGAAGAGGCACCCCTGAAGCCACACTTGGTCACACTTCTCCTGGAACCATGCAGGAATAACAGGGCTAGTCCCCAGTTCTGTGACAAGAATGCTGTGACCAAGCAGCTGATGCTCCAAGGATGTCTTGAACCATCGGCACAGACATCAGCTTCTCGGATATTTCGACAGAGCCAGTGCCTCTGTTATCTCAGCCGAGAGCCTGAGCTCTAGCGATCCAGCTCTCCCTAACCCAGGCCTAGAGGGGGAGGGAGGGGCCACACCGGGCTATGTGGCCACAGGGTGACACCTCTTCCTGTAGAGAAGATTCCAGTTGGTTCAGCTTCTCTTCTTTCTTCTTCAGCAGGTCATGGCCTTTCCTCATGGCTGACTTCATCTCATCCAGGTGCCTGGTCTCCTGTGGCCAGGGTGGAAGGGGAGGAAAAACATTCAGCACAGATGCTAGAATCCCGGCTCTGGTATTTGTTGGCTGGGTGGTTGTAAACACATCCCTTAACTCTCAGGCCGGCTGCTCATCTGAGAGAATGGCTATTTCCCCTCAGACCCTGAGAACTAACAAGACAGTGTGTTATGTGAGGAACACTATGCCCATAGATGCTAAGTTCTCAAGCTGTGGGCCAAACGGTTACCATCACTCTGTTAACCCTTGCCACCACCAAAAGGAATAAAGCACAGCAGTAAAAGTGCCCAGGGAGAGAAGGGAGCCCATCCTTGTGTCTACAAGCCTCTTGCTATCTGTTGCCCACAGGCTAGGCATTCAGGCCTCAGAGCATGGGTCCCTCACCAGTTCTGGCACTATCAGAATTATAAGTGTTCAGACATGTTCCAGGGGAACCCGTTCTATTGAGGCCTCAATTGGTACACAAATCTGTAACATCATGTAACAATGGCATCTCTATCTTTTCATTGCAAATCAGACTGTCGGAGAAGCCAGCCAGGGGAGCTACTCAACCTTGCACTGAGTGTATCTACAGGTCTTCTGTCTCCAGTATACCAAAGGATAAAGAAGAGCATTGGATTTGAAATACTTTAGACATTGGTCATACCTTTCATGTAGGACATGGCAATAGCAATACAAGTTGAGTATCCCATTTCCAAACTGCTTGACCTCAGAAACATCTGAAATTTTGTAGTTTTCAGATTTGGGAATATCTGCATAGACTTTACTGCTTGAATTGATTTGGGGGTTAGGGACCCTCAACCTGTATCCTCACTCATTAAAGATGATTACTATGAAGATAAAACAATTTATTATTAGAGAAGATGTTTACACATGATGTATGGCCATGATTAGGCAAGTGACCCCAGAGCCTGCATGGCCCATCTCAGGGTTCCCAGAATGCTCAGCTGAGGAAAGCTAGCACCCTCAGATCTCCCAATACAGACCAGCAGGCCCTCCTCTAGGCTCCTAACCTCATCCAAGTTCTTGCACACATTGTCCAGGATCTTGGTGCCTGGGAGGTCTTCATCCACCTCCTGGGCATTAGCCAGCTCACGGCGCCAATGCTGCTGGGCAGCTTTCAGTGCCGTCTGTCGCCTCCGCATGGAGCGTGTCTGGCGCACCAGGAACTCCTTTGCACTCCGGACAGCTACACCCTCAGCAGAGAGGAAGTGCCGGACACTGTGGGGCAGGAGAGAGTAGGGAAGGAAAACCAAAGACTACACTGAGCCTCGGGGCCACTTCCCCAGCACATGTCCACGTGAACATACACAGGAGCTGCTGGACTGGGACTTGGATATCACCATTAAGTACCTAGAGTGTGTGGCACGTGGGGTCAATAGCTCACAGATACTCTGTGGATTGTGCCTGGGGCCTGTACTCAGATAACTAGATACTCCTAGAGGTCTGACCTTCAACTAGAAGCCAGCAGGTACCAGCATGGTGTGTTAAAAGTCACTAAGCGTAGGATATTAGCTTAGTAGAGTCTTCCATCCCAGGGCCATGCCTTGAACCAAGCCCCACTGAAGGTCATTGTCATCTCAGCTCTGATAAAAGCACTCATTCATAGCACAAGATGGGAAACTCACCTGTCCATGGAGAGGTTGATCTCCTCCTTGCTCTGCGAGAGGGAAGAGGACACCTCTTGGATCTCATTCTGCAAACACATAATAGAAAAGGCCAGCTGACTGCGGCAAAAACCAACATCCCACAGGCTAAAGGAATCCTGAAGCCCTGCCCGGTATCCTAGCCACAGAAACAGCTCTGCCAGCCCCCAGGTGCTCTTCACATATATGTACCATCTGAGTGATAGAGAGGGTGGAGAAAGAGAATAAGAAAAGGAGGCTAGATCCAAAATAAAGCACAGCCAAGTTCCTCTCCAAATGTCTAACCCCTACCATCACTCCCTCGCTCACTGTGCCAAGGGATTTCCTCAGGTCCTCAATGTGGAGATCTGGCTCCAAATGTGGGGATGCATTATTCTCAGCTGCCAGTTCTTTAAACATGTCTTGTTTCCTTTGAACTTCAGCCTCTAGGCTACTGTGGTGAGGAAGAGAGCAGGAGGCAGGGCTGTGAGGCTGGGACACTCACTCTTACTCCCACAGGGCACCAGAACCCAGAATCCTCTCTTTCTTACAGCCTCAGCACTCCATTCCCTACCAAGTGCAGCAGGACTGTGCTGGCTGCTTCTGTCTGGGCTCCAAACTGGGCACTCTCCCTGTGGATGTCTATGATGACATGGGTCCCAAAGCAGCAGAGGGCAGAGGTCCAGGGAAAGAGGTGGCCACTAGCCAGGAGCAGAGTGTCCACACTACCTCAGGTGCTTCTGCAGCCTCTGACTTTGTGCCTGCAACAGATCCACCTGGGACTCCAGCTCCACCCGCCGGACACGCAGGTCATCGATGACCCTCCGCAGCTGCCGCTTTGACTCCACCAGGTGGGTATGCTCTTTCTTTGCCTCTTCCAGGTGCTGATGGGTGGCTGTGGCTTCCTGGGGCAGAGGAAAAGATAAGAATGCGCACCGATGCCGTGGGGAGAAGGCTAGGTGTAAGCAGTATCAGCGGTGTGGGAGATAGAAAACAAGTGGGGAGCCGGAGCCACTGAAGCCACTGTCTCTAGGATCTGGGGTCTGCAGGCTCCTGGTCTCCCACCAGAGCCCCACTCCCCAAGGCTTGAAGGTCAGGTCCACTGGGTAACATGATACTGGCCAACACAGTCTTAGAACCTCAGGGACCTGGACAGGACAGGTAAACAGATGGCGGGGGACAAACAAGAGAGAAAGGGTGGGCAAACAGACCTCCTTTTCCAGAGCAGCCTGCCTCTGCGCATCCAGGAGCAGCTGCTTCTCTTTCCGCATGCTCTCTTCCTGAAGGGAGACAAGCCCTGGGCTGACTGCAGACCCCAGGACTGAGGTAGAGCCTGCCCTCTGTGCTCAAACCCCCTCCCCAAGGCAAGGTAGATCCAGCCATCGGCCTCCCTCACCTGGGCATCCAGTTGAGCCAATCTGGCCTTGACATCTTTAGTTCTGGCTGCAAGTTCCACCTCTAAATCTTGTAATTTCCTTTCCTGGCCGAAGTATGGTAGAGAGAAAGACATGGGTGTAGAAAGGGTGAAAGGTTATTAGTTGAAGGATAGGAGAAAGATCCAGAACCCAGCATGCTACACTCCAAACGCTAAGCTGGACTCAGGCTTGTTCCCTCTTTCCCTATCCTTACAGCCTTTCAGTGTATACACGCCACATCTTGTTGATCCCCAGTGGGGCAAGGAGACATGAAGCTGTCCACCCTAAAAATGTAAATGGGCTGACCTTTCCTTTCCAACACTGGGGCTACTCCCAGAGTCAGAAAACAAAGGAACAAAGATACCCTGAAGTGTAGGCCTAACCAGGGTGAGATCCCATTCCTGAAGGTGCCAGAATCTCTGCCCTGCAACTCTTGGATCAGCACCCAAGACTTTCTGCCCTGCAATGGAAGTATCTAAGTACTGCCCCGACTCCCAGGCCCTCACTTGATCTCGGTGCCGCCGCCTCAGGTCCTCAAGCTGCTGGTCCTGCTCCTGCCTCAAGTTCTCCAACTCTCGCTCGTGGGCCCTTCGCAGACGCTCCAGCTCTCCAGTCAGGTGCCCCAGGAGGTCAGCGCGCTGCTTTCTTTCCTGAAAAGATCATGGGGCTACCTGTGGGAACCCACAGTAGCTCCTAATACCCCTAAATCAGTTTCCCCAACTCCTGCTGTGTTAGAGCAAATAGAATGATGAGGGTCACTATCAGCCCCCCAGATTTTGTCCTGAGGCTGCACTTTCTGCCCTGGAAGATTCTAGTCACCAGAGAGGGAGCCCGGAGGCCTCCTAGAGGGCTGAGTTGTACTACAGTCACACTGCCACTTGCCCACTATCCAGCCCCAACGGGAACAAGCCAAGTTGAGTTGGGGTCCACTCAAGTCATGGAACATCCCCACCTCTAGATGGGTAACAAGATGGTTGCTATTACTGCCTGTCAAGTTGATAGAGCCTGGAGTCACCAATGAGACAGGCTCTAGGCATGTCTGTGAGGAATTTTCTAGATTGGGATAGCTGAGGTGGGAAGACCCACCCTAAATGTGAACAGCACCATTCCACAGGCTGAGGTCTCAGACCACCTTAAAACAAAACTGGAGCTGAGGGTCAGCACTCATCCCTCTGCTCCTGACTGCGGATACAATGTGGCCAACTGCATCATGCTTCTGCCACCATGCCTGCCCCACCATAATAAGAGGATAACCTTATACTGGGCCAGAAAAAAACCTTCCTTCCTTGAGTTGTCTTTGCCAGGTAGCTTGTCACATCAACAACTTTAAAAAAGTAACTAATCCAGGCAGATAATATCCAGCTATGGTTGGGCTCTTGTCTCCTTCTTGCTGTCCTGAAATCCCATGTGCCCTGGGGGCGTGGCTTCGGAGTGACTAAAACTGAAAGCTGTGCAGTCAGACAGCTTGGGAAGGTGGCCTAAATTCCCCAGGTCTCAGTACCCTGGTCTCCAAAATGAAGATGATGGCGCGCACATTTCCCAAGGGTGCCGTGAGGACTGAATGCAGGAGGATGGCTAAGGAGCTCAGAGCAGTGCCTGGCACCTGGTAAAGGCTTGGTAGCATCAGTAGCCATTACCATTTATAAACAAAGTGCAGTCACTGTAGGGGAAGAAGTGCCCCTTGTTGGGGAACGGGGGGTGGGGGGTTTTCCTCATGCTTCAGTGGTAAGATAGAACAATGACCTTGTTATTGCAGGATGCCAGAGAAGTAAGTCTCCTCCAACCTTTTCCACATCTCCCCCTCCCCATGCCTGCAGCTGAGAAGAACAGCAGTTGGTGTGCCCTTGTCTACATTTGCTGGAGGGGGAGGCGACTAAGCTACCTCAGCTTCATATCGCTCTCTGGCTTCAGCCATCGCTTGCCGGTGCTCCTCCTTCATCTTGTCCATCTTCCTCTCATGTTCCCTCTCTACCTCCTGGCGCTTGTCTCGAAGGAGGCTGCTAAGCTGGAAGGGGGACAGAAGGAACACAGCTTGCACGGACTGAGAGTGCACAGTCTTACACATGAACTGTCTCCAATACGCACAGAGCACCAGAGCATGTGTGTGAACTATGACCACTACCCCTTCCTACAGGCACACGGGGGCCTAGAAGCACCAAAGGTCCTGGCTTTGAAGGACTGGAGGCCACTCAGACTAGAAGGCCCAGAAGATCTTAGTGGAGCTGACCTAGACCAGAACTCACCTCTTGCTCATACTCAGTCACCTGATGAAGCTTCTGGTGAGCTCTCTGCTCTACCCACCCAAGGCTCTCCTGTAACTGAGCCTCCTCTTTCTGCTGAGCTCCCTCTATCTTCTTCTGGAGGCTGGAGACCACCTAAGGAGACACCAGCACATACACCTGAATGTGGCCCTCGGAAGTGGAGGACTCACTGCCAGAGCTTAGGCACCCACCCCAGCATCCTGTGGGGAAAGGAAACTCACTCCCTACTGGACAAGGGTGGGGCTGAGTTCCTGTGCCACCCAGGGTGAAGGGGTCTAAGGGCCCAGGCTCTGCCCCGCAGACCATGCTCTTCTCACCTCCCGTGAGGACCAGAGCCGCTCCAGCTCAGCACCGTGCTCCTTCTCTAGGTGTGCCACTGCCTGGGGAGGAGCAGAGGGTCCGTGAGAAGCAGGGAAGGGAGTTGGCCAGGCACCGACCAAGGGAAGCCAGGGTTCAGAGAACCACCTTGCTCTGTATAAATAGGGGGCCAAGGAGAATCACAGGGACACTTTTGTTTCAAAGTAACTCAGCCCCTATAGTCTATAGCTGACAGAGGGGTAGAACAAGGCCAGCATAGAGGCCTTTCAGTAAACCCACGGTCACCGCTCCCACACGGTCCCTGAGCCAGCCCACAGGTACATACACAAACCCACGGTCACCACTCCCACGTGGTCCCTGAGCAAGCCCACAGGTACATACACAAACCCACGGTCACCGCTTCTACACAACCCTGAGCAAGCCCA